>JAGDQP010059047.1:0-12448 GCA_022664845.1 Lepisma saccharinum | reverse complement strand
ATTTGTAAAGCCTTCCTAACAGCCTATTATTTCTTTACCATTAGTTCAATTTTGCAAGGTTCCTTTCAAGACATCTCAGTTCAGCTCGAAATTTCGCATAATCAAAATAGAATGTGATTAAATGCTTATCTTTTCCACATCGTAGTATGTAGTATATGTTACTGCTGGATATTACCACGTGTAAAGCTGCTTCTTCAAAAGTAGAATGGGGTTAATACTCACCACATGTTAAAACTTCTTTTAAGGAGAGAAAACATTTTCCGACCTTGCCAAACGATCAGAAGATGGCAGCACTGTCTGCATATGTTAGCGCAGCGGAGTCCTCAGATGTTCTCGAGGGACCGAGTTTAACCAAGTCAAACGTCAGAACAGCAGAATAACAAGATAATGAGCTACCCAGCAGCGAAGCCCGCTTTTGCAATTGTGGAAATGTCGTGCTGGAGATGCAACTCCCTCGTTGCGATGCGGTAGCGCCACAGTCTCCATCGGGATTTTTATCTAACCAGCAGAGTACGTCATGTGTTTTTAGAGGGAGGATGGAATACTGGGATGGGGAGAGGTTTTAACGCAATTCAAGAATTTGCAGCAATGCTTTGTTTCATATTGCACCGGAATGCTTTGACGAACATTTCACGCAAGCGTTTCTCCTATCTACTCCTACCAAAAAATAATTTTGGCTCTATATCTGCCCTGTTCTGTCTGGTCTTCAATAAAAATATTCCTTGAGTATCTCATAAAAACCATTCCTACATTTAATAGTTTTATGAAAATTGAAACAATAAACCTTCCTTCATTGCTTCCAGATACTAAACACACGGAGACGAAATACACAAGAATAATACACTGTCGCGCAAGATCACATATGTTTGAGTATGTGCTCATAATCAGTATATAATTGGCAACAAAGTTTCTGGGGACTAAGATAAGTTTCTAACATGAGTGTTGAAGTCGACGAAACAAGGACATTCTCAGGATATTCTAGAACTTCTAAGAAAAGACATCGTTCCCTATTTTCTTACCTTCAGTCAGATCTGTACTTATATTATGCATAATGACTAAATTGGAATCTTGTATCGTAGTTTAGAGTCCTAATTCCCTTGTATGCTGTAGGATGTTAGAAATATCTTAATGCATTACATTAACTCTAGTTTGCAAAGTGAACGTTGTGAACTCTAATTACCGTAAAGGGTTATTTAGATCATCTATTTATTTTAAAAACTTATGTCAATATTAATAACTGTCACATCCACTATTTACTGTAGTAAGTATGGATATTCCTGACAAAACACTAAGGAATTTCACTTCCATTAAATCCAGTAGACACTCATTTTGAATTTGAATTTGAGTTTTATTTATGGCCTCTAGACATCTAAGACAGTCCGAGTAGACACTCATCTATTATCCGATCGTGCAAACTAGTATGCGAAGAATGTTTCAGAGGCGATATTGACATAAGAGGTATGTGAATATGTTTTCAAAAACCATAACAGACTTTGCTAATCAATCAAATCTAGTCAAACGAGAGAAAACGGCGTTTTGTTAACCTACTGTAAAGTGGCTTGATACGTGACAGTAATTAAGCTTTGTAGTTTATCATAAAGTTTAATAACAATATAACTAAACACACGTACTTGCTTTATCTTAGCTAGAGCTGACAAATAATGGGTCTATAATCGAAAAATCGCTGTCAGGCTAGGATACAATAAGTCTATGGGTTTGGGTTGTCAAGCGTGCACAGAGAATGTTTACAGTGTTTGAAAACTATGACGCTATGGTGCCACTACCTTTTGATGGATAATATTGAAACTTGGTGGCATATAAGTCTGTGTGGTAGTGGAACAAAGTGGTTATGATATTGCTCAATAATTTTTGAATGGAGTTAAACAATCAAGAAACCGTTAGGAGAGTTACGGAAATCTTTTGGTGACAGTTTCAAGCGCACTCCCGAGTGAAATGGTCCAGACAGAGCCCAGAGCTGAAACGCGTCACCGGGTCAATCGGGTCAAGTTTTGAACCGGATCACCGAGTCTATGATTGAGACCCGGACCGTCCCGGTGACCCGATTTCGACCCGATGACCCGGAGGCCAAATCAGGGTTTTAAATTCTTTCCTTGTGGCTTTCGATGTCACAGTGCTCCTTTTAGGAGTGACTGAGAACGGGGTTTTACCCCCAAGACTGTTAAGAATGCAACGCCGCGCGTGTCGGTACTAACCAGCAGTGACAGCCATATTGACTTCTTTTTTCTGCTCTACTTATACTCTTTCTAACTTTCCAATTCGGATGTTATGAACGACAGAAATAAGAGTGGGACACAAAGTTTTCTTCAAGACAATTCTAACTTTTTGGGGTGATATTTCTTGTAGTTCTTCAAGTGTACATATTGTCAAAATTATGTTTTTGTATTCGCTTTATTTTCAGGCCGTAAAGACATGTCTAAAATAAACGAATTCCTAGGTTACAAGCTAGGAAAAACTGGTAATAAAATTATATGAATACCACAGAAGAACGTGCTTTGTCCCTGTTATTGATTATACAGTAGAACGTTTTAAAACTCTAGAATTAGCATTGCGTATAGACACATAAAACAACATTTTGCTCATAGCAGATGAACTATGCATGCGTGATAGGTTGTTAAAAAGGTCATTCAAAGAGCTAACTGATGACACTCTTAATTCAATTTCAACAAGAAGGAACAGAGTGAGAAGTGTGAGAGTAAGAAGAACAACCAAGGTTGTAGAGATATCTAAGAAGATACAAGAAAGAAGACTGCATTGTTAAGGACATCTAATGAGAACAAAGGACTATGTACGTAGTCAGAAGAGTGATGGCAATGAAAGTGGAGAGCCAGAGAGGCAGACGGAAGCCAAGAAAGAAATTAATGGATAAGGTTAAGAATAATCTTGGGGAGAAAGGTCTGTCAGCGAAGAATTTCAGGAATAGGAATGGTCAGATCCGGATCCCAAATGATCCTGCCATCCGGATCTCAGGGATCTGGATATCCGAGATCTGGATTCGGATCCGAAAATCCGGATATCCGAAACTCGGATTCGAGATCTGGATCTTCGAGGGTTCGGATATACGATCCAATGAATTCGTGTGATCTCGATCTCAGATTTAAAGGCCCAGTATTCGGACTTTGTTATTATGATACCGAGCCACCGTAAATCAGTAGTAGAGCGTTGGTGTAGCATTAGGGAGGTCGTGGTTTCGTTTTTTTACATCTCTGCATTCTTAAAAGGGCAGGGAGAAGGACACTTTTTGTTCTTCCTTTTAATAACGCAATGCTTATTGCGTAGTGACTGATAACCACGTTACAGAGGAAAGGGTAGTCACGGTTGATGAAGGAAAAGGTGGGGTTTTGAAGAGACAAGATGGTGCTGTCGGTCATTTTGCTTTTGTCACTCCAATCTAGGTATGTATTATTGACAGAGTATTATATGACTGGTTTCAATTGCACTACCCTTGTAATCCATGTATAACTCAGCAATTTCTTCTCTCTTTCTATGATTCTGCTTTCCCTCTCTCCCCTCAGAACACTCCAAAATGAACAGTAAAATAAACCAAAAAAGACTTATCGTTTGGTAGCCGAAAAGAAAACCACAAAATACGTACGAATTAGGAAAGACTATGATAATATCTCCATGCCTCAGATATCCGAAACTAGGATCAGGATCCGGATCCGTTTGGCCACCCCTATTCAGGACAGGGCTTTGTGGAGAAGAGTTATCAGAAACGTTGACCCCATGTAGGGGTAAAAGACGGAGAGAAAGAGAAAATCAAGCTAACGTTACAAGGAAATCCAAGATGAGAATGAGTGAAGAGAGGCGTTAACTTGTTCTGAAGGACCTACCTCTCTCGGTAGAATACTAATAATGATGATGATGACAATTCTTCCTATACTGTCATTTCGTGTTATTTATAGAGGAACTGGGGAATAGGAGCAGGTTTTAAACCTTTGTACTAACCATGTTCACTGATATTTTTTCTGCATTTTAGCAAGCTCACTAGGCAAATACACCTGGAAGGTATGTCAAATTATACATCATGACTGTTTCAACAATACACAGAGACAACAAATGAAAGACACTATAAATTATTAAGATGCTGAGAATTCCCCAAAACATATTTTTATTGGTGCTAACATTACTCAGCTTTGAACATGTCTGAACTGTGTAGAAAGCATGAGTTACGTTGTTTAACTGCTCGTAACATTCTAATTTCTTGTTATGTAATAAAATTGTACCCTAAAGAGCGACCTCAGTGCTTACTGGGGAAACATGGCAGCGTGATCCAAATGTGCTCATTGACAACATGAAGGTTGTGACGGAAGATTGATTTTGGTGACCAAACCTGTATTCCAATTCCTCTCAGCCCAGCCTTTCATTTCTCCTTTCGCCTTTGTGTACACATGTCTGTATATGTTACATGATGGCTGTCAACCCACAAACGTGCGTGTGATGTGGGCTTTACACCACTAGTTGCTTGTTTGTTGTAGTGGAATTTTAAAAGAGGGAGAGAAAGATTGGTACACCGAAGCCCTTATTTGATGTAGGAAGTAGAAAAAAGTCAGAACTTAATCAACGATGCACTAATTTTCACCCTGACTCAGCACTAGCAACAAAACTCTGCATCTGGCTTTGATTTCTCAACGTTTTTATAGTAGTTTTCAAGTAGGGAGCGTTTTCTTCTACAGCAAATCACATGGAGGGATGTACGTAACTTTGTCTCAGCTCATACTACGCAGAGCGTTAGGCTTCTACTGAGAGAATAGCTATTAAAACTTCCGAGCTAAGTAGCTGGGCAGAGTTAAAGAACGTCTCAAGAACAAAACACTAACCATGAATAAACCAATTTAAATGTACTAATTTATCGTCGCCCTGGACAGCTCGAAAGAGTAAGAATGCACGGTACTTATAATAAATGATTAGAGACTGAAACATACGTACGTTCACCCGGAACCAAAACTGCGATAGTACGTTATATAATAGAGAAAATTTAGTATATTAGTTTGTTATACCACCAGTATTTACTTTTGCGCTCACTTTGATGACAAAATTCCCTTCTAGAACTGTCAGTTTGTTCAGTCACATATGAAAGTTTCAATTTTATCAAAGATATTTTATTCGTTTCAGAGTATAAACTATTATCTCTGGCGTAGATGTGGGTGCGGGTTGTACAATATCTGAAGCACTTTTAAAAAGTTTGGAAATCTGATATGCTTCCATTGTAATTTTAATAGAACACTTTACTTTTATTAGTTTCGTTTTAGACAGTTTCAATTAGTGTAGTATACTTTACATACAAAAGAAAATTAAAATTCTTCTAACTTTGGGAATATATTTTCTCGTGTTCAGTATCTTAAAAGAAGAAGTTGAAAGAAGCCTCACACCCGATAACACTTTTGTTATCGTGCTACGATTTGTGTTAGTTGATTTTTATAACTATTGGATATTTTAGACCCATATGTTTTCATACAGCTCCGTGAAATATCCAGGCGGAGAGTTCAGAGGGTGCGGACCTTTCTCAAATTCCGATATCTTGGTAAACTTAGCATAATTTTAGGCGTAATGATATATTTATTATCTAATTTAATATCCAGATTCTCTCTGAATGCCCTGAATGCCTGAATGCCTGAATGCCCTAAGGAAAAATATGAATACATACCTGAAAGAGCTTGTCTTATATTGTAATTGGATCTCATTTTCTGGATTTTTGTAGATCTTTTCATAGATTTTCCGTACTCTGATTTACTGCAACTTGTTTTGTCTTCCTTCTGACAGTTTTTTTTTTGTTCTTTTAAACAGCATCTTATAACAGCATCTTTGGCATTATTCGTAGCTTCTGCTAAGTGAAGTTCTTCCTTTTTATAAGAATTTGTACATAGAACGGTTACTCGTAGCGAAATACTAATTCAATCAAAGAAATTAGAAATGCATTAAATTCGTTACATGCCTTCAATCTGAATCTGAACTTGTGTCATTGTGGGATAAAGAAATGTGGACAATTCCTTCGAACACAAATTAGGCTAATTCTTTAAAATTATGAATTATACTTTTATATCCGTTTTCTCATACTTAGTAATTTATTTATGCTCTAAGTGATATATTTACACTCGTCATAATGCCACAAAAGTGCGCTCTCCGTAAGTGGATAGAAAAAATGTGTTCTAATTGTTCCTAAATAGTTCAGTATGAGTCGAATATGAATTGTCTTAAATACTCCTCCATTAAGTTGCACAATTCACTTAAATTCCAGCAGAGTACTACTATAACATTGTATCTTGAAACATTTTTAAAATTTCCCAGTAAACTGCTATCCCCAACACATTCTTATCAAAATAAAAATTCATAATTAACACCAAAATTTATCAGATTTGATAAATTGTTTTTATTAAATCCGACCTTCTTGTTTCACAACTCTTTTTCCAACACCATATTGGGGGAAGATCTGCGAGGAAGTTGTCGAGTCACATGAAGATATTTTTAAAAAAACTTACATACTCATCATTCACGTAGCTACCAACAATTGGAGAGCTTTTCCATATTGTTCATATTTAGAGTTTCATCAACGAATGCACAAAAACATCTGCATATTCAGGCAACAAATTCCTTAATTGAAACTTGACAGCAAAATTCAATCATTTGATTTTAATGGTTAGACTATTCACTCTTTATAGCCGAATGCGGTAGTCGTGTAGCCTGTGGCATCTATAGGTCGCAGGTTTGAGTTGTTTTAACAAGCATTGCACTCATATAATCGTGACAGGCCGAAGTCAAATGCTACTAACATGCTTTAAACAAAATAAAGTTTACCAAATGTTCATCTTCTCCCCTTATGGTCAAAAAGGTAATATTAGATTGCTCTGTATCTTAGAATAGTACCAAACTTTCCCAGTTTTATGAAATTTCTATTTTTCATTCATATCTAATTTCTGTTAAAGTTATTTCTTCTCTACGTACAAAATAATTGTTTCATAAATAGGTGCGAAATGTTTTGTATTTAATATTCATTTTCTCCGATTAGCCTCGTTGACACTATCAGTAACAGGAATTACCATATTTTTCATTACTCTCTGGAATCGTCTTTTTACACACGCTACGATGATTGTCACAGAAACCTGTCGTCTAAACATTTGGTCTGCTTTTTCAAGTTTTTGAATTCTTATTTTACTGGTTGTTCTGAAAGATATTTACCACATTCATCTAATTGTGGAACTACGACGCAAAAATACGGTCCTTTATCTATTTAGAATAAACTAACAATTATATCGGGACGAACGTGTCATAATGCTGTTACCGTCCTTACAATAAATGTTATTTTTGGAACAATTATATACTTCCAAACATAACTTAATTCTATTTCTTGCGGAATTACTCTCTTCCCAAATTCATATACGTGGATGAAAGGAGGAATATATTCCCCATATCCTCCACTTAACTAGACCACTGGTCCGAGTGCCTGCGTTGGAAATCTTCAATTCTTCTGCGGAGAAATTCTTCTGGTTGGCTTTCCAACCACGCGTCCACAACAGCCATCACTTCAGAATCGGTAGCAAACTGTTTCCCAGGAAGGTGATTTTTCAGATAACGAAACAAATGGAAGTCGATGGGAGCTAGAGAGCTAGATCTGGTGAATATTTTGGATTGTAAAGCAAATACTTCTTTTAAGTCACTACAGTCAGATACTATCATTGCATTTGATCTCAAAAATGCACTGCAGAAAACCACTTATCTTAACAAAATATTTGAAGAATTTATAGCAGAAGCTTCCTAAATAAATAATAAATCGTGTATTTTGGATCATTTTACTACGAGAGGGTTAGGAAAGTAAATACAAGCTTTAGCTTTGATGAGCTTTCTAAATATGAAAGTTTGGTTGACCAAAAGTGCTGCTTGAAACTGTGTTCCATCGAATAATAGGCAATTGATCAGTGTATGAAAACTGATATTGTTAAGATTCCACAATGGATAGAAAGCTGCGGATTTTCCTACAGGCTTCTTCAATGATAAATCCCCTTCCATCGCAACTGATTTCTATTAGAGACACAAGATTGGGTGGATGCAAATTATTCAGAAGTTAGCTGACGTGTTTTGTAGTCTTGTTCACTGTCGTCAAGTAAGCACATTTCATGTCTTAACGATTCCGGTGACTGCAGTCAGGGCAGCAAGATCTTTTTCAAAGCTGAAGAAAATCAAAAGCTACCTTTGTAGCTCGATGGGCTAGCAAAGATAGTCGTTTCGTGCTGTCTATATATATGCGACTCGAAAAATAAATGTCATTGAGACAATTGATGAAGTTGCATCACAGAAATGTAGAAAGAAGAATTTTAATTTTAATTGAGAAACCGCTCATCTATATTCTCACTATGTTGTTCAGAATTTCTTAACGTGCCTGACAAATAATCAAATAATTGTATTTTGTGTTCATTAATTACAATCGAACTTGTGTACCATGTCTAATGTGTGATATAAAATGTCACTGTATATGAAGTTGTATATATTTTCTTCATTGTTATATATGCTTATACGAGAGTGACCCCAGAATATTGTTCTGTCTCAAGGTCCCAACGATGTACGGTGCAACCTTTCAAAGTAGATTTAATCATCCTACAGTGTGTAATTTTGACAGACTAGCTAGAAAAATTCTGATTATAAATTTTTAAATAAAAAATATGCTATATTACATGTTTTAAATGACGCAATGGAAAACAAGAGAAGTAAATATTTGAATCTAGGGAAAGGAGGGGCAAGACGGGGAAGAACCTACCAAACGTGTGGAAGATACTGAGCTGTACTGTGTCTGAGCTGTAGTTAATATGTCAACTAATTCGTCTGCTACGAAGGCAAGAGTAAACTTTATTTTTATATGCGCCAGTCTAGTAACATTGGGTTCGAGTCCCGTCGTAGCTTTATTCGTAGCTTCTTCCGCAAACGACTCAAAGCTCCCAGGTTCGAGTCCCGTCACGATTCGCCGCTTAGCCATTAAAATCCACACCCATACCCCTGCCGGGACTCGAACCCGGGAGCTTCGATTCGTTTTCCTACCGCCGCCGTAGACCGCACGGCTACCCAGCCGGCACGAAGACAAGAGTGACACCAACGAGAACGTGATTCTATCATTTCTATCATATTCTATCTACATATTCTATCTAGTAAGAAAGAAAAGGGAGTTGTACAGCTAGCAAGAGACTTGCGGCAAAATTGCAGTGCAAGAAGATTTCAATAGAGTTCTAAAGTTAGATTTCTGCACTTTTACTGTATTTTTTCGAATCTTGGCAACTCTTGCAACTCAATGGCAATTGAAATGCCAAATTGCAGGAAACTAACTTGCCATCTGGGATGTGTTACGAACGAGAACGTGTGTGAGCAAGTTTGATGTAATTTTCAACGTTTTTTCAAAACGCCTACTGTTACATAGTTTTAATGTTAAAATTCATGCTACTTATTTAAGACGAAATACTGTCATAAAGAACTTTTTCTTCACCAAAGACAACAGAGCGAAATGCTCCTTGGGACATGATGAAATACTTTCAGATGGGATAATTTGGAGTATCAGGCTTTTATAGGACTAGAAAATCTAGGTTATGCCAATGTCCGCGTAAGGTACTTTTTAAGGCAGCTGACAAGTATGTAAATCCCTAACAGGAACAAAAAGCGGAGACTAAACCAAATTACCAAACTCTTAAGCATGTAATATATTTCAAATGTGCATATTCAACCTTATCATTGCACGAAAATAAACAAGCTGTACATCTATTGTTTAAATAGACAAAATGACTAGCTAATTTTCCCGCCCATTCTGCGAGGTGATTAAAATATGTTGGCAACAGTCATCGGGGCTGTCACCAATCAGCTTTGTTAGGGATGTGTTACCTAAGAGAGCCGTTAATGAGTTAATAGCCATGCCAAATATGACCACTTTGAGGTATTCTACCCGTCGAACAACATTGTAGTTTGGGTTGCCGCTTGCTTTGCTTTAAAAGTTTCCATTATTGTGACTACTATCATTGGAATTCAATGGATAACTAGATGGTCGATTATCTCTGAAGATGATAATTTTAAAATCAAAGTGATATGAAAACTTCCCCGTCCAGTCCAGTGTCTGATCACGTGCGAAAAATCATTCCAATCGGTCAAGTACTTTTTGCGTGATGCTCACGCACACATAGTCACTTTCAATTTCATATGAGCAGGAGATTACAAAAGCGCAGTGTCACCTAATGTTAATTTTAAGAGCTCGCTCTACAAAAGAATCGAAAGAATATGGACCTACAAGAAGAGGAACTTATTATCTTGTAAGAAATGGAAATAGAAATTCACATTTCATCGGAGAAATTTCTCCAACGTCCTTATTAGCGCACTCATATGAACGTCAGTGAATAAGGGACGATATAGGGTTTGTCCTGTTTGTCTGTCCCCCTTCCCCCTGGATCTCAGCAACTACAAGTCCGATAGAGTTGAGCTATACACCATTGGATTCGTCATAATCTGAAAAGGTGGGGAAAATTATAAGTTTTGACTCTAAAACTGGCAGGTCCTTTTGAATCGCTTAGTATTCTCAATTTGTGCTCCTAGATCTCAGTAACTACAAGTCCGACAGAGATAAGCCGTACACCGTGTTTTCTTTTGTTTTTCTGCCTCTTTTTTAATTGTGTTTAATATCTATCTGAACACATCTTTAATAGAGATTCTACAATTTAATTAACTAATTAATACATTTGGCTCTGTTCCGAGGTATGATATTATAGAATCAGAGGCAATAAAAAAAATCCAGAAAACAGCTATACGCATATAGAATTAGCAGATCTGAATTCCACGCACATAATTAAAAGAAAATTTGACGAGATGATTGACCACGGACCTGAAAATAATCGACACAATATACCTTTTTCGGAGACTTAGAACGTCGAATTCTGGATAGGAATTACTCTATTAATTATTCAAGAATAACGCTAGCAGTTAGGTTAATTAATATATCAGAATATTTATTTTACTTAAGGAAATGGTTTTTGACTCTGGGCTATTTCTCGTTGGAATTGGAGGTAATTGCATCAATACTTGATCTGACGGTGATAATAGTTTCTGAAGCATGTGTTCATTTAATCGGAACGACCCAAGCCCTTTTTGTTGAACTAATATGACGTCATAAGTATATAATCCGAATATCCGGAAAAATAATAGAATTTGCATTTACTAGCAGTTTATTCGCTCAACGTCGTTCTGGCTTTTACTTACGGTACCATGCCGCGATTCGCCTAGTGAACTCATACCTCTCGTTCTTATTGCTAGGAACTACAACGTTTAATTGTCAATATATTCTTATATAAATCGGAAACTAGAAGTGAACTTATCAAACAAACAACTAAAACGAACACAGCCACGGAAAAATCTCTTTAATTAAGAACCCCTTGTGTAATTTACAAATCCAGGATCATTTTCCTGTAAGCCACAGCGATTCTTTTTTGATTTTCATGTAATTTTATTCTCCCTTCCTCGAACGAAAAAAAATAGTATTTTTTATCAGTAACACCTACTTATAATCTCTACCATCGGACGTAGAATTGCAAATTTCTCCAGCATTCAGGAGAATGATTTTATAAATTCTTTTTTTTTATTATTATTATTGTTCTTTATATAAACGCTTCTTAAGTATCGGAGAAAACACTTGGTAGTAACTGAAAAATAAATATAAGATCCCCGTGAAACCTGCGCGTATAGTTTGCTATACTTACATCCATTTGCATCTCTAGACCTCTGTGTGGGGTCTCCCAGAGAAATGGTCTTGGCTCACAAAGACATCAAAGAATATGAGAGAGAGCTTCTCTCCTACTTGAAGTAGTTTACCTGTTGACCTTGTAAATAATGACCCCGGCAAGGAGTTAGGGTATGGGCTAAGATAACATGGCCCCTCCAAGAACGCCAAGTGAGTGAGCCGCCATCTACTGGCTACTGCGACTCTCCTACACGCAGTCATGCAACTACAGACTATGGCGCGGGTGTGGATGCTACGGTTTCTATCTTGACGAAGACATTTACCGCGTATCGGTTCGTGTATAAGAGAAGAAGGAAGGTGAAACAAGAAGACAGGATAGCGCGAGAAGAGTTTCCTTGAAAGAGGGGGAAAACCAGAATATACATTGCTGTATATTCCGTAAAAAACCCTTAATCGGTTCTAACTACTCATTTATTTACCTGGTAAACCACGCATGCGCGAAGGGTGGGAAAACCCAGGTAAAGTCTGTAATGAACTTATCTGTTATGAATCCATTTGAGCAAGTGTTGTTATTACATGCAAGTCGACCGCTCACACACGCATAGCGCGCGTGCGCGAGTCTGGAGAAGCTGCTCAGCACCATTGAATTGCTGGAACGATTCCTGCTAAGAACAATTAATTACACAGAAGAAGGTCCTGTTGGAGTGCCTGAAAAAGAACTGTGAAGGCTGAATT
>JAGDQP010059046.1:0-12448 GCA_022664845.1 Lepisma saccharinum | reverse complement strand
ATATATATATATATATATATATATATATATATCCCGGGTTCGATTCCAGTGTTGACCCAGCATCGTGAGGACAATTGGGGAGCTGCTATGCATAAAATACAGTGGCGATCACAGTGAGACTTCGGCTCTCCTCTCCCAACCCGTCTGGTCAGCGTGGGAGCAGTATAGCAACTCCTCCCTTCAGGGAGAGGCCTCATCCAGTAATTTATTGAATATGGCTGTGATTTATTATTATTATTATATAAGCGCATTAGGAGATTTAATAAAATTTGTGACCAAGGACGCG
This sequence comes from Lepisma saccharinum, assembly GCA_022664845.1. Taxonomy (NCBI): domain Eukaryota; kingdom Metazoa; phylum Arthropoda; class Insecta; order Zygentoma; family Lepismatidae; genus Lepisma; species Lepisma saccharinum. The sequence continues at coordinate 12,162 of JAGDQP010059046.1, read as the reverse complement.
TAGAAATATGGTAAAGTCAGGTATGGTGTTGTCTTTTATTGCACACGCGACTGAAAAGTATTTTCTCAGACATTTGAAAATAGGACTTCTTGTTTTGAGACGCTAGGGGCCTTGTTCCCTTCTTCAAACTGACTAATATTTCCAAGGCCAGATGAATCATTCTATAAATAGCTATCGTTTTTTCTTCTACCTGATGATAAACGGGTATAAATTGAGGTGCGTTTTTAGTAAAAAACTAATTTCAATTTTTTAGCGTTTGTTCACTTTTTCAAATTACTCGTTTATTTTTTCTAAACTATTTGAATTTTATGGACTGTTTAATGTGCGTAATGTTTTCACTGCCTCAAAGAAAGAAAAAGTCTAATCGCAAGACCAGAGCTTTCCTTCGAAATTACAAAATGAAAAGGAATTTATCTTAAAAATAAAATTAAAAACTTTAGGTGAACGAGTACAGAACCCGGGATCACTGAATCCCAAGTCCAATGTCTTACCCATTTCTTTTTTACCATTTTATTAAATCTGAATTGGCCTAAAGAATCAGAATAAACGGAAAATATTACGAAAAACGTTAAATGCAAATAAAGTTATAAAACAAATTAAAGAATAAGATTTCAAAATAACCTACTTAAAATATAAATAAAATATAAACCATTTTAAAGTAAATACTTGTGATGAATTGATATCGAACCCGGGACCACTGCCTTTGCGTTATTACAACACCAACGCCTTATCCATTACTCCACGTAGCCAACTATCATGCAGTGCTTTCTGAGAGCTCTTTATATCAATTCCGTACACGAGTACCAGACGCTACTAATTACGTAGTGTTTACGCGCCATGATTGTCCTCTCTGCAGAGAAGTCTCTGCAATTTTGTTCCGTTCTCTTAACAGTTCTGTGTGTTTAGAAAACAGGAAACAATGCGTTTTACCATTAACAAGCTTTGGAGAAAAATAGTAGTTAAGCCAGTAACTGCTATTTTCATCCGTTGTAGCAGTCATTCAACTTATACCAGGTAGCAGTGAAAAATAGCTGCTACGGTAGTTTTGCCAATCTTTATTTCGCACCTATTTTTGAAGGTTTTACTAATGTTTTCTTGCTTTCTTTGTGTATTGTATAGATGCGCCATCCCTTCCAGATATGAAATCCGTCATAAAGTAGATTTTCACATTTTTGGCGTTTTTTGCCTTCTTCAAACTGCTGATTCAATTATTATACATTTGTTTCATTTGTTCTCTGTTTTTCGGCTTGTTATCATGCATTTTCTTATCTCTGTGTCCAAGGACACTCTGGTACTCAATTTGATAGCAGGCTGAGTGCACCTCAGAGCTCCAGACATGGGAACACAGAGAAAAGTCTCCAGTGTCCTGGCCGGGATTTGAACCCGGACCACCCGATTCGTAGTCAGACGCGCTACCGTAGTAGTAGTGAGGATAATATATGCACTCCTCTTTGTGAACGGGATGATGTTGTAATGTCTAAAATTAGACTGACTTTTGCTGTGTCATTGCGCGGCCTTGAGCAAATGTAATTTAAACACTATTTCCCAAACAACTACCAATTTCCAGCTACCAGCTGAACTTATACATTGAACTTCCACTCCGTCTCGTTTTCCCCTTTCAACATGTGAACAACAAATGCTTTTTCCTGTTTAGAAAATTCACTGTATCTCCGTACGCATATGGAATAACCTCATGCGAGTGGTATCATTGGAAAGTGTTTCTTAATACAAATAAAATGACGTCTTAAGTGTGTGAAAAAGTATCTATGGGTTGTTTTATGAAAATATGCATCTTCCATTACAAAGATCCGAAGTAATAGTGGAAGGTTTCTGGTTTCAATAGTAATATCCAACGTAGCCAGTTGGTTGACAATTGCTTTAGAAACTTGCGGAAAGTTAATTACCCTCAGCTTTACAATCGACCTCCAAGCGTTTGGCAGGCGCTAAGTTGAGTCCAAGTAATATTTCGCATTCTATGTAGAATAAAAAATATTACTTGGCCTTAACTTAGGGCTGGCTAGAAGCTTAGTGGTCGGTTGTAAAACTGGGGGCTAGTGCTACTTGTTGAGTATCACCCAAAGGTGTCCATCCCTCCGGAGGTGGCCCCTCCGGAGGTCACCCCTCAACATAATTCCCCATCACCCTCCAACCTGGAGGGTGATGTGGAGTGGAGGTGGAGGGCGATTTCCATGCTGTTGGGTGATGTGGAGTGGAGGTGGATGGCCACATCAGAGCTGGAGGCGAGGTGGAGTGGAGGTGGAGGGGCAGAGCATAGCTGGAGGGTGATGTGGAGTGGAGGTAGAGGGAAAGATCATAGCTGGAGGGTGATGTGGAGTGGGGGTGGAGGGCTATCTCCATCCTGATGGGTGATGTGGAGTGCAGGTGGATGGACACATCAGAGCTGGAGGGGAGGTGGAGTGGAGGTGGAGGGGCAGAGCATAGCTGGAGGGTGATGTGGAGTGGAGGTGGAGGGCTATCTCCATCCTGATGGGTGTTGTGGAGTGGAGGTGGAGGGCCACATCAGAGTTGGAGGGGAGGTGGAGTGGAGGTGGATGGGCAGATCATAGCTGGAGGGTGATGTGGAGTGGAGGCGGAGGGCGAACTCCATGCTGATGGGTGATGTGGAGTGGAGGTGGATGGCCAGATCAGAGCTGGAGTGCAGGTGGAGTGGAGGTGAAGGGGCAGAGCATAGCTGGAGGGTGATGTGGAGTGGAGGTGGAGGGGCAGATCATAGCTGGAGTGGAGGTGGAGGGCGAATTCCATGCTGGAGGGTGATGTGGAGTGGAGGTGGAGGGGCAGATCATAGGTGGAGTGGAGGGCGAACCCATGCTGAACGAGGATTTGTTTCACTACTGCATAGTGAAATAAAATAGTTCACTGACCTTCGTAAGTTCGTACCACTACCTACGGTGCGAGTGTATGTGTGTTTTCATATTTTTGAAGATACTGAACAAATGACAAGCAATGATGAAATTTTGGAAAGCGGCCCCAATAATACATGTGAATGTGTATCAAATGAACTATCCTAGATTTTGACATTGTTTATTTTAGCTGAGGAATTAGAAGGCCCGTAATTGCATAATTGTATGACGCCAAAGAAGCCAAAAGGTCTTAAATAATAACATTTTTGAAAATATTTCAGTACAGCAAACTTAAACGACATTCCAGTAATTTGCCAAGTAAGATGCTTGATTACATAAATCCAGTGTTTCTTTCATAGGTGATCGGGGGGTCTATCACACCTAAAATCAAAATCAACAAATATTGTAGCAAGACCAGCAAAAAGGACTTACTCATTGTTCTGCTAGAATTAGAACCTGCTTATTGAAGCCAACAAGAAACTTACGAAATTTACAATTTCAAAATTTTAGCGTGTCACCCGTCAGGCCGTCACTCACACAATAAATAAAAATTTTCTTGCTAAACGTATTCAAGCTTTCGTCCCGGAAACTGTAATATTATTCAGAGGTGACTAGTGATTGGGCAGAATAGAATAACCTCAGTTTTACTTATACTTTGTGGACCGCAAAAGTATTTTTTTGTTATTTTCTTAGTTACTTTAGTGCTGAAACTCGCCAAACTATTCATCGTTGCAGGTTAACTTGAGTGAGCTTCCTTCTCCCGTTGGTATGTCATATTCTGTTACTCTATAAGTTTTTCAATTGGCGCTCTTATGCTTTTCTTTCTAGTCATACATAAATAAAATTATCTTTTATTTTTGGTACGAATTGTTTAAGAAAAAGACTATCCCATCCTGACAGAGGTTTTTTCAGGTGTTTCTCCTCAGTCACACAAGGCAAAGGCGGGGGTGGCCCTTTCAACACAGGCTCAGACCGGGACAGGGGAGAGGAAAGGTTTCGCCTCCCGGTCGAGTAAAAAACCTGGAAAATCTCATGAGGAGTGTATATCGAATAACTGTCAAATACGAGTGCCAGAAAATCTCTGTGTCGGTAGGCTCCACAAAAATAAAAATGATATCTCTTGAGACATGAGTTTTCCGGTGGCGCAATTTCTCAGGTTTTGTACAGTTCCTAATGAATAGTGATATACTATGCTTACAAAGTCTCCTTACACACCATTTATCCTTATAAATAATGCGATTATTAAAATAACGGCTGAAGTAGTTGTAGAGAGCATGGATTCCGCCAGGATTCTCAGAATGACGTGTATGAAGTGAAAATTGTGCTACAATAGTGTTCCTGTGAGTGGGTAGTAACGCTTGCTGGGACCTATATTGAAGGTTCCATCCCGACATTTCGCTGGTGCGACTGAGGAAAACCACTGAAAACAACACAGTCAAGATGGTCGGCCGCTGGGATCGAACCCAGAACATCTCGAATGGTAAGACAACGCTCTACTAACTATCCAATAAAATTCAAGTATCTCAGTTTCAAGCCAGGAGATGATGAGTAGGTAAAGTGTACCAAGCCAACATTTGCCTTGTATGTCCCGGGAGAGGGAACTTTCTCGTTCTACTTACCATCTCTAGCAATGTTATCTTGCCTCCCAAAAACTTTTACAGAAGCCACAGTCTTTAGGATCGAATCTGGGATATAAAAGGCTTATAATTAATGCCATCATGACATGATAATGAAAAAATTAACCTGGAAACCCCGAATGTGCTTTTGCCAAAATCAACACAATAATTTTGCCAAAAGCAATACTAATTTCACCGAAAAAAAACTGAATTTGGAGGGGTTCAGAACCCAGGACCAATCAGTCGTATCTCAGTGGTAGATGGTCGGGGTAGTATTCAGGAGGTCGTGGGTTCGATCCCAGCGGCCGACCATCCTGACTGATGTCGTTCCAGGTTGTTGAATATGTCCGTATAAAGATTTGTCAGATTCAATAGTAAATATTATTGAATTTTTAATAATACAATATGAAATATTATTGAATATTTAATAATGCAATATGAAATATTATTCCAGTCGTCGGCCTAACTCCTTACGGCACCCCTGTCATATTCAGTTACTCCATAAGTTCTTCAATTGGCGCGCCCCATGCTTTTCTTTCTAGTCATACATAAACAAAATTATATTTTACTTTTTGGTACGAATTGTTTAAGAAACATGCCATCCCATCGGCCGACCATCCTGACAGAGGTTTTTCCAGGGTTTCTCCTCAGTCACACCAGGCAAATTCCGGGATGGCCCTTTGAACATATGCTCAGGCCAGGACAGAGGAGAGGAAAGGATTCGCCTCTCCTCTGTCCCGATACATGAACAAAGACTATGCTTCCAGACCCACAACGGGTCTTGAACCTATTACAATGTTCATATATTAACTTTCCAAATATGTTTCCATTCGAACTATATTAACGTATATAAATTGTAATGAAGTAATTTACTCCATGGTATTCAGTACTGACATAACTTTCTGATACCAACAGACATTACTCACCTTCCTAAATCTTTCTTGTTTATGGTTCGTAGCAAGTGAGAAGGACGCTAAAGCAAAGTGGCTACACCCCTGGGGCGCTGATTTCTTTGTTACCTGAACTTGACAGTTTTTTTTCTCGTAAGGAATATTTGCAGGAGATGGGTTTGAGCCTGAAGAAAGAAACTGTCTCAGGTGACGAAACAATACAGTTACCAATGCATATGTCTGTGTAACAAGCAAGAATAATGAGTCACACATGTTTGTATTTGAAACAACGCTAGTTGTCCTAATATTTATTTATAATGTTGAGTTTATTTATAATTTGACGAGTAACACAATAAAATAGAACGCTAATGAAATAAATGTTAATGTTCAGCTAAAATAAAAATTAACTAATGTTTTCACTGCCATTGTGAAACACGCACCTGAATAGCACACTTGAATGATTCATAACCCTGTTTGTATAATATTGTAAAAACGCAACATACATTTTTCCTTATAGAGAATAACATTATTCGAATCGTATTAGAAGTGGTAATATAGAGCACGGATTCCACCAGGGTTTTCAGTTTGACGTGGGATATGAAGTCATAATTTTTTGCAAGTATGTATCAAATATTGATATTTGGCACAAACGAAAACTTTAGTCTAACATGTCTTCGTGCAAAGTATGAATATTTTATGCCTCATATTTTTCCCTCTTTTATGTAAAAATGTAATCATGAATGTTTTTTTATTTCAAAATGTGCCTCAAACATTTGTTCACGCATATGCTTTATTTAATTGATTTGTTATAAACGCCCTAAACGAGCTGGTAAGCATCTAAGGACAGGGCCTACAGTTTATCGTGGGCTTCGAGCCACTTTTGTGTCCCTATTGTTTTTCTTAGTTTGTAGGCCTAGTATATCACTACTCATTAACGTGATAAATTGTGCCACCGGCAAACTAATGTCTCAAGAGTTTTTATTTTTCTTTCTGTCGAACCTACGACCTCCGGAATGCTAGGCCGAGCCAAAGTTGCCTAAATGCCAGAAAACTGAATTAACATAAAGTGTCGATCGGAATCAAACCCCGGATTCACTGACTGCAAGGCAGCAAGCGTTACCACTCACTCACAGGAACACTATGGTAGTCCAATTTTTACAGTTCCTAAGTGACTTTTTTTCTTTCTTCCGGCAAATAATTAATCATGTTAGTACTTTTAAAAGTTTTTGAGAGTTATTAAATATTAACAAATGACTTTTGTGTTTTCAAATTTATATATAAACAGAAAAAATATGAGGCATAAAATATTCATACTTTGCACGAAGACATGTTAGACCAAAGTCCACTTTCCTGCAAAGTATGCATATTTTATGCGTCATATTTTCCTTTTATATATATAAAAATGTAATCGTATTTTTTTTTATTTTAACATGTGCGTTAGAAGTTTGTTGGCGCGTAGTTCGAACTTGCTCAGTAATGATCTCAGGTCTATATGCACATGGGCATAGGTTCAAGTCCATCATTGAAAGAGTGTTGTTCATGTATCAATGTCATATTTGAAGTCAACTTACTATGTTTTACTAGTTAAACACTTGCCTTTCTTTCCTGATGATTCGGGAGAAATCACTCAACACGTCTCTTTGAAGCATTGTTTGTACAATGGTTATTGTAGAGGCTATGGTGTAATGTGTTTGAATACTATTCTTTAGTTACAAATAGGTATATTTTTAAACTATATTTTAGTAAGGTTCGTGGTGTCCTCAAATCTTTCACCGTTAGTTTAACTCATTTCCCGACATCTTACAACTATGGAATTTCCAAAGCGACGTAAGTCAGGTGACAATACAATATTCCATTGTTACTTTCATATAAAGACAAACATTTTTTTTTGTTTGTTTGTTTACAGACTTTTCTATAGTTCAGTATGATACGTTGTGTCCTCAGATTTTTCAACGTGAATTTAACTCATTTCGCGACATGATACAATGATGATATTTGGACGATCATCCTGACTAATGTTCTTTCTTACGGTAACACGAGGCCAATTTTGGAATAGCTGGAGATAGCGGAATGGTGAAGATCGTCTATGAGATGACGGAGCGGCTTGTTCATGTAGCATTCCAGAACTCGTGGGTTCAAACCCAGCGGTGGACAATCCTGACTTATGTTTTCATCTAGCAGCGTTACACGTGAAAATGTAGTTCGAACTTGCTCAGTAACGATCGTATATCTAAGTAGTTGCATCTTCAGGCCTATATGCACGTGGTCATAGGTTCAATACCCGCTGTGGGTCTGGAAACATAGTTCTTGTTCATGTATCAATGTCATATTTAAAATCAACCTACTATGTTTTACTAGTTAAACACATCCCTTTCTTGATGATGATTATATTTCGAGGTGGAGATACGGTGGAAAAATGTATTTAGAGTAGAGAAGTTTCCACCACCACAAAACGTAGACGAACCCAAATAATGGTTAAAAGTTGGTAGATCGTTAGCGTAGCTTTCGGGATGTTCTGGATTCGATCCCATCGGCGACCATCCTGACTGAGGTGTTTTCCAAGGTTTCTCCTCAGTCAGGTAACAATACAGTCAATTTGTGCTCGAAAGGGCCCCTAGCGGGATAGTTGTGGGGTAGTTTTGATTTCTCCCATTCTATATATTTTTTTAAGTGCTGATTGCTGAATCCGAATCTGAGGTTTGCTAACAACATTTCGTGATGCATCAATGAAAAAAAAAGAAAGAACAATAATTTTTTGGCGGTGCTTTGCTTATAACGCGGAAACTATCAACTTTTCGTAAAGAACCTCCTTATTCAAAATGGATCTACATAAAATTTCCTACAAATTTTACTATTTGTTTTTTTTCTCTCTCTCTCCGACGAACCGTTCGGTGCTCAAGCGCTAGTTGAACTCTTATGTCATCTCCAGAACTAGAAAAAAAATAATTCCCGTCTTATGCGTCTTTTCATTTTATTTATTCTCTCCCGGCCTCCCCAAATGATTTTATAAATGCCCCGTCTTGTTTGTAAGCCCTCTTTCCTTCTATAGCTTCTATAAGCCTTGGATGAACCTCAGCCACGACCCTCTAAACCACGGCTCATATAATTTTTGCATATATAATAATGTAATATATAATCATATAACAATACGTAATAATTGTTAAAGATTTTTCGTTAAAATTTAAACTTTTTTGTAACTGAATCTCTACAATTTCCGACTTCATTAAATAACTTGAGCAGTACGTAATTTTTGGAAAAAAATGACCTGTACCTTTACATATACGATCTAAATAAGGTATGAGCAGACAACTGGGAGGAATTCACTAAATGACAGCCTTTATTAATAAATTAATTTAGGATTTTTTTTTTTTTTTTTGCGGAGGCAGACAAAATACGCTTTTCAACTAGCGCTTGAGTCTGAATGATTCGTAGGAGAAAAGAATCATATATAGTAACATTTGTAGGAAATGTTATGTATTTTCATTTTGAATAGGGAGCTTATTTACGAAAAGTTAATATTTTACGAGTTATAAGCAAAAAACCGCCAAAACTGAGATTTTTTACTTTTTTGTATTTTTTTCAATGTTGCGTCACGAAATTTTGTTAGCAAACATCAGATTCGGATTTAACACCCCAAAAAACATATATAATTGAAGAAATAGAAACTACCCCACAAACTTTCCTGGTACAAACACAATATGATTGGATTATAATGATTTGAACGGAAAATAATACTTCTGTCTTGAATTTCTTTACATTCTCTTCTTTATTTCAATATTGTTTGTGGTGTGGACCGCTATTTTTTTTTATTATTTTATTAGTTACCCGCCAAACTATTTATCGTTGCAGGTTAACTTGAGTGAGTTCCCCCTTCCCCGTTGGTATATGTTAAATAATTAAGAAATGCATATACTTTACGACCAACCCAACTAGTCATAGCGTTGCTTCGAATACCAACCGGCATGAGTCATTATATTAGTTTCCCCTAATAAGTGATCATCACCTGCGGAGTCCTGTTTCTTGAAAATAGAACGCCATTGTGTTCCCCCTTTTGGATGTCCTTGGTTTGTCCTTGTCTCTCTAGACCAGTGTTTATTAATCTTGTTTGCCGAAAAAGACTGCTGCTGACCCGTGCTGGTGGGTGATGTGGAGTGGAGATGGATGCCAGATCAAAGCTGGAGTGGAGGTGGAGGGGCAGATCATAGCTGGAGTGGAGGTGGAGGGCTATCTCCGTGCTGGTGGGTGATGTGGAGTGGAGGGCCACATCAGAGCTGGAGGGGAGGTGGAGTGGAGGTGGAGGGGCAGATCATAGCTGGAGGTTGATGTGGAGTGGAGGTGGTAGTGACCTCTGTGCTGGAGGTTGATGTGGAGTGAGGTGGATGGCGAACTCCATGCTGGAGGGAGATGTGGAGTGGAAGTGGATGGCCAGATCATAGCTGTAGTGGAGGTGGATGGTCAGATCATAGCTGGAGTGGAGATGGAGTGGAGGTGGAGGGGCAGATCATAGCTGGAGGGTGATGGGGAGTGGAGGTGGATGGCGAACTCCATGCTGGAGGGTGATGTGGGGTGGAGGTGGATGGCCAGATCATGGCTGGAGTGGAGGTGGAAGTGGAGGGCAGATCATAGCTGGAGGGTGATGTGGAGTGGAGGTGGAGGGGCAGATCATAGCTGGATGGTGATGTGGAGTGGAGGTGGAGGGGCAGATCAGAGCTGGAGGGGAGGTGGAGTAGAGGTCAGACCAAAATGGACACCTATGGTATCACCTTATATTTTTTTCAAAATTCTTCGAGATAATTTTTCAGCTCAAGTTAAAATTTCAAGAATATACCTTTTTATGTTTCGTAAATTACTGACTGCAGGGATTACTGCAGAAGCTCTTTGCTCTAAAAATATTACAAGGTTTTCACTACTATCCTGCTAATACATCTAAGCCTATATGTAGTTGAAATAATTGGAGACCATCAATGTGGATTAAAAACCATATCTACGTTGAACAAAATTTTTGCCTTGAGACAGATGTTATAGAAGAAATTAAAATACAATGGAGCGAGTATTCAATTGTTCATAGATTTAATAAACGCGTATTATTCTAAAGAAATAGAAAACTATACAATATTCCCGTAGAAGTTTGAACACCAAGGAGATCTTTTTAATTAGTAAGGATAAGTCTTAGCGACCCCATAAATAAAATACGTATAGAGAATATCATTTCATATAGTTTCAAGGTTTTCTGCAACTTGTTTCAATATACCTTGTAACCACTACGAAATTTTAGGTTAGGGTATGCGATGTTAAAAATTATAAAATTCAAAAAAGGGACTAACATTGAATGGCTTGAACCAAAGGCTCGTATACTCGGATGCTGTTAATTAAATATGGACAATATATATGGACTACAAAATAACACCCATGTCTTTGTAGAAGCTTACTATCAAATAGATCTACAGGTTCATGTGGAGGGAACAAAATATAGTCGAGCAAGTCGAAACACAGAGGCTGAAGGAAATAGAGATAAGAATGTAATAATAGAGAAAGTAAATGAATTTGAATACGTGATAGCATGTTTAACAAGTAAGAACGGGATCACGGAATAAATACATAGTTGCTTAGCATCGGGCAATTAATGTTTCTATCCAGAAACCCCTACCCTCGCCAGCGATTAAGATCAAGGAATCTGAAATTTTAAATATTTTGTTGGAAAATAAGGCTGTCATCTGTCCATCTCTGAGCCTTGTCGATTTCATTCATTTTCAGCCTCAGGGTGGTAATGGTGAAGCTGCTTTGCTTCACCTTGATATTCCTTTCGGGGCTACCTTGCCCTAGCCTATTAACTGCAAGGCAGCAGTACTGGTTTTGGTCCGCCTCGAAACACTTCTGCTACCCACCATATCTAGTCGGCATTCCCCTATTCGCCACCTAGGGACGCGCCTCGTAGGAGACCAGCAACTCCACCTGATGGCACTATCGTTGTACTATTTTCATACTTGCTGCTTTCCTCATATTATTAGCAGGTCCATCAACTGTCGTTGGACCAGAACTGTTTAGGTAAAAGGTTAGTGAGAATAGTTGTGACTTAACATCACAAATATATTTTACTTTGATATTTTAAAAATGAATTAACACATTTTTGTGCAGTCTTGTTTGTAGAATAATGTATGTTTCCCCCTTCTAATCTTAGCAACATTAGCTCGTTTGCAAGACATAAATGTTTTCTTGGTTGTGAACAAAAGTTCAACGAAACGAGAAGATATAAACACGTATTAAGGTAATATTAGTTATGTGAACAACCTACAATCCTTTCTGAGGATGGCATATTACACTGCCTTGAAGTAACAAATAATATGTATGAATTTGTAACACCACCTTATTACATGCAATTTCATTTCTGCTTTTAGACAGACTTGTTGCCCAGAGCATAAATATTTAAGTGATAATACTCACCAGCCGTAGATACTATAGTGATAGGTTTCGCTTTTGCCCTTACTCTTAGAACGTAATTTGGCGTTTTGATTTCATCAGAATTTTCATGAACGAACTTAACAGGAGGCTTAACGTCGAACCATCGCAGAACCACTTCCTTATCCGAGATCGGATCTGAAATGTATAACGTTTACATATTTGAATAGCTCTTACCTTTGATATTATGGGAATAACGTCACATTAGCGAAACAAAGTAAATATAAAATAAACATGAAATGAATTTGTTCGTTGATTGATATTCGCGATTCTTTCATTTTACCCCATATTTATGAAGAAGGGGATTTAACAATAACACGATCATCATCTCCCAAAATT
>JAGDQP010059043.1:0-11252 GCA_022664845.1 Lepisma saccharinum | reverse complement strand
ATAAATGACAGCATTCAAGGTTGATTGATAGTAAGATTTACTACTAATATCGAGCAAGTAAGGAGACTTTTCTGTTATTTCCTCTCATCTGGCCCGCTACTATGCTTCCTTTAGCTAAAGTTAGGTTAGTTTACTTTCTATAAGCTATTAATAAATAAGTCTAATTTACCTAACCTAATAATAATATTTTGTAAAATACTTGTATTACATAAAAGATTAGAACTTTGACATCGGTCTCAGGGGATGATATTCCGTAAGCGATGTCAGCACAGGGAGCAAGTAAACATAGTGACTGAATTAGGACTGAATTGCATGAAAGCTTAAGTTGCTTGCATTTTCAATGGATAGCCAATTGCAATATCTGTTACTCTTACACGGTGTTAGAACATGCAAGAAAACGCATGTTTTCAATTGACTACTCATCAAAATTGTAAACAAGGTAAGCTTTCATGAAAATCAGGCCGAAACATGTTAGTGCTCCTTAGAACGAATGTTGTTTATATTGAGAATATCATGCGAGATGTTTATTTCTTTTTTCTGTTGCTACTAATGAAAAATCTAACCCATCTTCGTCTCCTTATCATTGAATTCTCTAAAACATTTTAAAAATTTCCGAAGTGCAAAAAACAAAAAAAAAAAAATGAGAGCACTTATTAACGAAGCGTCTTAACTAGAGAATATTCTCAAGTCCAAAGTCAATTACATTATAATATTTCTAGTAAATTTATCACACGTCGAGTATTAGCTTTGTTACTAGCTTGTGGCAACTTTACAAAGTTGTAATGTAACAGTTTCTGCAAACTTGCAGACCTAAATTTAGACTTTTTTTTACAAGGAAACACAGTTCAGACTGATACAGATATAACATGGGATAAAACACGTGATTCAATTACCTATTCTCTGAGTGAAATTGGAAAAGTAAGAGAAGATATCTCCTCTCGTGGTAACACTACATTTACTCTGTTTAATTAAATATACCATCATAGAGTCCACAACTTTTGAAAACAAGTTAGATGTAGAGTACAATCTAATCGCAGAAAAATAAAAACAAGTTAGATGTAGAGTACAATCTAATCGCAGAAAAATAAAAACAAGTTAAATGTAGAGTACAATCTAATCGCAGAAAAATAATCACTCAGTGAAAGACGTGTTTCAATTGGGTACAATCTAATCGTAGAAAAATAATCACTCAATGAGACATCTCTTTCAATTCGCTACACACACTTCTATTTTTCAAATTTATCCCTCAGTTCGTGATATTCTCCTCCTTTCAATGTTTATCCTTAAAATGTTTAGTATTCATATTTTACTGCTGTAGTAGCTAACAGAACAAATCCATTCGAAAATGTTTCAAATTTCTGAACACTCGTACTCTGAACAATATGTTTGACTACTTGCATTTTAAAGTGAAATGATTTAATCAGAAGGTATATTCCTTTCATTTTTTCTCCTTAAAATAGTAGTAATCATATATTGATGTTACAGTATGGAACAGTTTCAGAGAAAAGTGTAAAAATGTATATGAATATTTACACACGAGTTATAATACTATGTATCCACACTAGTAGGACCTCCTCTTGTAATTTCGCAAAAGGAGGGTCAAACAACTTAATATCTCACGTTCCCCTTCGAAGGTATGAAAATATGAAAAAATATCCTGTACGTACCTTCATTTCTTACCCCCTCCATCCTCGCTATCAGTCCCTCTTTTTTGGCCTTAGTTACGGCATTGAGCTGTACAGTATTTGCTGGTATTATTATTATTAGTATTTAAACATACTTGCAGTGTAGTCAACCATCAATTATTATTCATATTCTATTACATTTTCAATGATATTAAAATTTCTGTCTTATTCCATTCTATGTAATGCTTTTTCCTTGCATTTTCAAAACGGTGCATGAAGTTATAAACACTAAAGAGACTATCGAACGGCTGATTCCAAGATTTCTGTCTTATTCCAATTTCAGTCTTATTCCATTCGATAATATTCAATCGATGTAATGCCATTCCTTGCATTTTCAAAAACGATGCATAAATTTATAAACAGTAAATAGACTGTCGAACGACTGATTCTAAGATTTCTGTCTTATTCCAATTTCAGTCTTATTACATTCGATAATATTCAATCCATGTAATGCCATTCCTTGCATTTTCAAAAAGGATACATGAAATTATAAACAGTAAATACACTGTCGAACGACTGATTCTAAGATTTCTGTCTTATTCCAATTTCAGTCTTATTACATTCGATAACATTCAATCGATGTAATGCCATTCCTTGCATTTTCAAAACGGTGTATGAAGTTATAAACAGTAAATAGACTGTCGAGCGACTGATTCCAACTTGTAAATGAATGTGCTAACATATTTTTATGATATTTCCGTATATTACCTAACTGATCTGCTCTTCATCGACTCAAACATAAAAGTTATACTTTCCATCAAACCGAAAAGGTCGAAATAAGAATGATAATTTTTATATACTCAGCCGGATCCAATGGTGGAAGTCCCCCTTAGTTCCAATGACATTAATGTCATCGTGGCCGGATCCAACGTTAGGCACTATAAACACAACAGTGCAATTTTTCCTACATTATATTCAATTACTGAGTATGGAAAACGTGGAGCATAGGTAACACAGATTCGATAATCAATGCTGATAAGGACTTTCTTCATATTTACTATCGTTATGAAGAAATAATAGGTCATTTTTTTTCACATAACAAGTTCAGCTCAATTCAAGATTAAAACAACCAATCAATTTTTTCTTCTTACATGTTAGAGGATTAAATTATAAAAATGGGCATAAATAAATTAATTGTAGTGTCACATTTTACAGATTATTTCTGCCATCATTCTTTTATACTTTAGAAGTGATACGCACTAGTATGATACTATATATTTCAATAAAGAAAAAATAGACTCATAAAGATAAGATACATTTAAGTTTAAGTAAGGCAGGTTCGATCTACTATAATTTCCTATTATAGGAAGAGGTTTTTTGTAGAGTAAAGAATCTTCTTCTCCTTACAGGAAAGAGGATTAAATTATAAAAAATGAATTGATTCTAAAGTAATACTGAATAAGGTTTAATTACTTTTTTATAATTTCAGAAACATCCCCATTTGAAAAGGACGGATACAAATATAACATGAAATAAAGCACGTGTTTCAAACGGATATTTTCCGAAATCGAGAGGGAAAACGTTATTCTTAATTGAAACATATAAAAGCTACCATTCGATTAAGGTTAGCTTACTATAATATTATTCAACTTTCCTCCACACATCTCGAAGGGACTTTTCTACAACGAGACACAGTTCAACACAAGGAGAAGATTGAAAGCTGTCTCCTCCTGTGGTAACACTACATGTTATACTAAACGCTCTGTTTAATTAAATATACAATCAAAGAGTTCACAAGTATGAATATTTGTTATTAATCAACTCTGCTATAATTCTTCTTATCGTTTGTAAATGTTCTTAAAAGATGAAAAGAAACACTAACTTCCCTTCACACTAGTGAAGTTACCTTACTTATGTTTTTACTATCAATTACAGTAATAAACAACTAGATGTTTTCTGTATAGTAAAGAATCTTCTTATACAAAAGAGAATTAAATTATAAAAAATATATAAATAAATTGATTGTACCAATATGGGGAGGACACATTAAATGGAAAGGAGCTACATCCTCCCCGATTAGAGGTTGGCATACACAAAAGTGTTTTCAATAAAGTTGAGGGCCAGTCAAAGTGAAGCGAATCGATTCTACTTTCAAATTCACTTCTTTTCAACGCTGAGCGATGAAAATGCTTATTCAACTCATTATTCACTGAAATCATAAGCAACACAAGCTTTCATGAAAATAATCCCTTATATTTATTCACACGCGTTTCAATTGGCTACTCAACCAAGTAAGGCAAGTTTTCATGAAAATCAAGCCTTATTCTTATAGGAGGAAATCGTAATGAAGTTTATAAAGTTCAGAAAATCTCAGTAGATATTACTCATGTTTACTTCATTATCAACTTAACTCAACTTGAGCGCCCACTCGAAGTTAACCATCTTACAACCGAGTGTTAAGCTTTTCAATTTTTTTCACTCTATTTTTTTTACTATGAAAGCAATACTTATCAAAACGTATTTTCCAATAACAAATCAAATAAGTTGCTTATACTTCTGTACATTCCAACACATTTTACAACCCTGCTTGCTTTTCTTACACTTTACTTAAACA
Source organism: Lepisma saccharinum (assembly GCA_022664845.1). Lineage (NCBI taxonomy): Eukaryota > Metazoa > Arthropoda > Insecta > Zygentoma > Lepismatidae > Lepisma > Lepisma saccharinum. The sequence continues at coordinate 7,013 of JAGDQP010059043.1, read as the reverse complement.
CTCGATTAAAGCCAATCTTAAGATTAACTTTCTACAATTGTAAGGTAGCTAAAAGTTCGAGGGACATTCTTCCATCTCTAGGGACTTCCATCAACACAGGGCTCGACACCAAACTTTTTCAAATGGTTTTCATGTAAAATTGTGATGTTTATGATTTTATTAAATACTCAATTCAAAGACTTTACAATTAGGTTATCCTGATCAAAAGTTATGAATAGTTATTATATACAAGAAACATTGTAACTAATTAAAATCATGATCTAAAACCACACTCTCTACCCTACTTTAAAAAATGATCAATAGATGGCGTTGGAATTTTTTCGTATTATCCCATCAACAATTTTAATGATAAAATAACTGTTTTCTTTTTGTTTTGTGCAGAAATGTTCTTAAATATACATTTCTACTCTAGTAAACATAAATGAAACAAAGAAGAGATGAATTCATAATCATTGTTAACTTAATATCAAATTCTCATAGCTGCTTTACTTTTATACCATATAAAAAGGCTTAAATTTTTTTCAAAGTCATAACTTAACCTAGCCTAACTTTGTCTGGTTAGTGTGCTTTCGAGGACCTTGTGTTGTATACGCACCTGCAATTTGGGATCGACGGCAATTTTCCTTGTCGGACGGTGTAGTTAGATTGAGAAGGCAGTTATTGCACAAAGACTGATCATCTCCTTGTACACAACTGTAAGTCCTCGTTCATATGTAGTCACTGATTAGCTTCTCGAATTTCAGGGCCAAAGCCCTACATCATCAACATGTCAAATTCAAAACAAAATCATCCTCAACTAGGACAGCATCAAAACTTGCCCCCTACTGTTACTGGACCAACGCCATACTCTACATTAGGAGCAATACCACGCCATCGTCGAACCATGGAAACATCATCTTTAAAATCACGTTCACGTTCTTTAAACATATCAGAGCACTCTCCACCTCCTTCACCACCAACGAAACGCACCCATACACTCAGCGAGACCAATTCTGACCAGGACCTTCAAATGGACATCAACAACGAAGAAGAATCTACAGCTACGTCCAAGAACCACTCCTTTCTATTGACTAACTTCGATGCAAAGTTTCAGAATCCAAAAATCCTGTTTCAGCAAGTTACCAAGTATCTTCCTCGTGATTCCATTGCACAAATCATCCCTACAAGAAATGGCACCATCATCAAATCACCAGACATCAATTTCGTTATCAAAATCAGAAATCGTCAGAGTTTTGAGATCTTTGGTAAAAATGCAAATATCACACGCATTGACTAGAAACCTCTTAAACAGTCACCACCACCACGTAAACCGCCCACATTATCCGTAGTAGTCAGGGGGTTGATCCAACGCTCACAGATGACGAAATAGAAACAGAACTGAAACACGAAGGTCATTCAATTCATAAATTCCTACGCATAAAAGCAAAAACAGGTCAAGCTACTTACATGGTTAGGGTTCTCACACCAGATCAAGAGACCATAGACGATCTGCTTTCACATGGTGTCTACATCTATAGGAGACGATACCGAGTCGAACCCTCACATTCACCTCCACCGCTACCTATCAGATGTGAGAAATGTCAATTGTACAACGCCCATCCTACTTCAAGATGCACAAATACATTGAAATGTGGCTTCTGCACTGGTAACCATTCAACAAAAACTTGTCCGAACCTTCAACAGCCTCCCACATGCAACACTTGCGGTGATCATCACACAACTTTCAGCTATAAATGTAAAGCTCGACCAGAACCAGATTCACCAAAACCAGAACTGATTGTACCAATACGCACTACAGAAACCAAAACTCAGTTCACAACTCCTGTAACATCTGTGCATCAACCCATATCTATTGAACAACTTCTGACCTTTCTCATAGTTACACTCCAGAATATTCATCCTTTCCAACTCCATAACATTATACAGCAAATACAATACGCAGCAAACACCATACTCAATGTCAACTTCACTGCGACATATTCAGGCCCATACGCTTACTTTCATGCACATGCATACAGACAAGAAACAGCTGTATAATCTAATCAAAAACAACCTTCCTGTATTCATTTCTCCTAATGTCGCTATCATTTTTGTTTCTCAACATCCGTTCCTTACCAGCACATAAACCTCTTTTCTCATCTCTACTACTTGAAGAACATATAAATGCTTTCGTATTAAATGAAACGTATCTCACCCCTAAACTTCAATGCAAAATTTCCGGCAACACCCTACTCAGAAACGATAACAAACTACCAGCCTTAAGAGCTAATGGAGGAGTCGCTATATGATTTTCCATTCATATACCATTTCGCCAACACAAACCTCCTCCACCCAACCTACCGGAACACCTCATCACTTCATTATACTTCAAGAAAAGATACATTACTTTAGCAACTATCTACATTTGCCCAGGCCATCCAATCCCAACAAATTTCTTCAGATACATGTCTAATAATTTTCGATACTACATAATCATGGCTGACATAAACATCCATAGCAGATCTGACAGAGCCAAAACCGACTTCCATAGCTTCATCAGTCAGCAAACAACCGGTACTCTCCACAGGATACCTAAACACACAAGACCAATCTCAAACACAACACCGGATATAGTTATAACTTCGTCCAATCTACTCCCCAATAGCCATTTAGACGTTCTTGATACCCTAGGAAGTGACCACATACCAGTAAAATTCATAATTGACTTCACCAGACCAAACCCAACCACACCCATAATCGCGCGCCAAGTACTTCGTTTTGACAGAGCGAACTGGGCTGGCTACAGAGAACATATAGAAGCAAAACTCACAGACTCTACACCACCCACAACCAAGACGAACCTTAGACCATATCACCACTACAATCAAACATGCATCACACAGTCACATCCCTACTTCTACTACTCACTCGTTTAGACCCAACTTACCTCCACAGTACCTACCGTTAATACGCCGTTCCCGAAATCTATACCGTGACTATCAACGCACACGAAATCCTGAATCGCTCAGACTTCATAGACAACTCCAAAGAGCAGTACATCACTACATAAAAGCATATAAACTACGACAATGGATCAAAACATGCAATAATCTGGCAGATACATCTCACACATCCAAATACTGGAAACGCTTCAACACACTTACAGGTAAATACTCACGCACCACATATCCTCTACTCCAAGAAAACAAAGCCCTTCATACAGACAAAGAAAAAGCCGATGTTTTTGCAGATTATCTTCAAACCATCTTCACCCCCACAATACCTTTCAACTATTTTCGAAGACACCTCGCAGATCATCTTGGCATCCACTCCCCTCATTTACAACCAAACTCTGATCATCCACTTCCTGAACATCCACTTACTACACCAATCACACCCAAAGAAATCATACACACAATCGGACGCAAACGTCAATCTGCTCCAGGTCCCGACAAAATTACCTATAGACACTTCAAAGAAGCTCCTATTTTCCTCATACAACTTCTCGCTCATATATACACCTTTATTTTGCGCACAGGATACATCCCATTACATTGGAAAACTTCACAAACACTCATGTTCCAAAAAAATACAGAAACCTACACATGCTGTCTCATCGTACCGACCCATTCAACTAACCTCAACATTTAGCAAAATCCTAGTCACCCGGCTTCATACCCACCTGGAACACCACAACCTTCTACCCCTACACCAAGCAGGGTTTCCGTCCTTCCTTTAGCATTAATGATCAGCTACTTCGACTTACCAACATAATAGCCAATCACTATAATATATCCAAACCTTCTTGCTTAGTCCTGTTTGACCTCGAAAAAGCATTTGATAGAGTCTGGCACAAAACCCTCATACATAAACTCCGCTCATTCCATCTTCCCATAAATTACATCCGCTATGTATTTAATTTCCTCATGAACCGCCTGACCTATGCCTCTATCAACTCCAGTGCATCACATCCTATTTTCTTACATTGTGGTGTTCCACAAGGATCTGCCCTCTCCCCACTGCTTTATATCCTCTTCGTTGCTGACCTTCCTCCATTTCCCAATAACAATCACGTATTCCAATACGCAGATGACACCGCCTTACTAGCACTCAGCAAAACCATACCACACATAAACAGAACCATGAATGATGCCATCAACACATTCAAAAACTGGTGTAGTAAGTGGGGATTATCAATTAACTCCACCAAAACTCAGGCAGTAGTCTTCCTTCCTCGTAAACGTCGTTCATGAGTTCTCCGAAACCCATCAAAACTATCCCTGACAGTACAAAACCAACCTATCAATCCTTCTAAACATGTCACATATCTAGGAAACATCTTTGACCAACATCTAACATGGCGCCCACACTTAAACAAAATCATAGACAAAGCTACAAACCGCCTAAATCTCTTAAAATGCCTTAATGGAACTACATGGGGACTAAAACCACAAACAGTCATAAACACCTATAAAGCATTCCTCCGCCCGATTCTCACGTTTGGACACATAGCCTGGCTTGCAGCAGACACACACATCTACCATAAACTACAAATCATGGAACGCTACGCTCTAAGGATCGCTTACAGAGTCAAACTACCAAGTCCTACCCAAGAACTCTACGATCGAATCACCATTCCCCATCTTCTGCTTCACCTTGAAACACTCCGTCTGAAATACATCTCACAGCGCTTTGGGACAGAACACCCACTACTAGAAGACATTATACTATACCACCCGACCACCCTGAAATATCACGCATAGTAGCCTTAAGTTCACTTACCATCCCTCACATTATTGCACCCTCATATGCCGCACAGTGACCCATCTTGAACGCTAGGGCTCATCTATCCTCATATAGATCTAGAGTCGCCCCTAGATCAGAAGATTATCACTCACTTGTCTTAATTGTGCCAACGTGTTGTCTTGTCTAGTGCATCTCACTTTCATCACATCACTTTCACATTATACATAGTGTATATTTACCGACTATAACTATTGTTGATTATTTGATCTATATCCCTACCCAGTTATATGGTTATGAAGAAAACTCATAATAATCCCAGATAATGGAAGAAATAAAGTTAAATGATCTCACAAATCTCTTAGCCTACCAACCTTCCCATATTAACTCCTGTTGCACCAGTTCCTCTTCCCACATAGAGGGTGTAGCCCTTTGGGGGTACTGGCCTTTCAGGCTAGTAAAAAAAGAATAAAATCATTTTCAAAGTTATAACTTAACCTAGCCGGGATTCGTTAACTTACTCCCGAGGACCTCGGGTTGCATACGCATGAGCGAGATTAGTAAGTGTACGGTCTCAATAGGACTAAAGGCATACTCAGTGTCGGAGGGTGCGAGTTACCTTGAGTTTTCTACAGTCATTGCACATTGACTGATCACCTAACCTTATTCATCATCGACTTACTCGCACCGCGACAGTCACTAACTTATAGCTACTGGCTGAAGAATGAGCAGAGTTCGGATATCTTCGGAAGAGGGCAACTTCGGGAAATTTCGACAATGCAATATCTACAGTACTCACAACACGTAGTTTGACAAGACTGAGAATGATAACAAGAAGTTGTTCCTTCCTCTCATCGAAGGGTAGTTGACAATATTGACGTTACCATGAAAACCATATGTTGAGAGGAAGGGCCAAATAGTGACTGATTTACTGCTTCCTTTTTCGAATAAAAGCAGAAACAAGGGAAAGCTCCATTCAGCAAGAAAAGAATGAGATGAAATGAGCAACTTCTGGCTGATCGGATAACGCCTAGGCTTCCATGTTGTAGGGTCTAACGTCGTGGACTTCGGAACAGCAATCTACACTCGCAATGCTTGTTAAAATGCACAATTATCCATCTCAAGAGGGACTAGAACCCGCGACCCTGGGACGCTGGCAAACCAAACAAATACCGCAGTCGGCTTTTATTGTTGAAAGTACTGCATTTGCTTTTGTGCGAGAAAGGTAGAAGCAAGGGTCTTAGTCCCATTCTGGTCAGAGACTATATTTCGGGAATAGTCCTGAACTTTTGAGGAGAATCTATGGTTGATCTGAAACTGAAATGTGTATAAACATATATGATAATGCTTAAAATTAGTCTAATTTTACAAACAAATCAGAATTTGAAGGATCTCCGGACACTTCACTAATGGCATTCCAAAGTCTTCGAACATAACCAGTAGAGATTTTTTACGTTCTTTCCTTTAGTTCACAATGGTTCGCGGTGTCCTCAAATTGTGTTACGTTAATTTTGCTCATCTCTGGACATCATACAATGATGAAAATTTGCATAGCGACGTTACATACTCTATTGTTACTTTCATTTATTTCTACATATTTATATATTTTAAAAGCATATTTTAATATATTTATTTTTAATAGTACTCATAAACACTAGCCAGCAACGCTGTGGCGCTTTATTGGTTGCAGAAGTCTTTAGGATTTGGGGAAAAACTTTTTAAAGACATACTTTTCTTAAACAATTTGTACTAATAAAGCAAAAAATTATTTTGTTTATGCATGACTAAAAAGGAAAGCATGTAGCGGGCTCTCATGTACAGTCACTTTACAAATTCATCAATTAACGCCCCAGGATTTTCTTTTTAGTCATTGATGCATGAACATTTTTTTTTTGTTTTACTTTTAGTACGAATTATTTAAGAAAACTGTGTATTTATTTTTTTAAATATAATGTATTGGTTTTGTTACGATAAAGGTTTGGTTATTAATATTAGTACAATGTATTAATTTTCGAGTCGGAACAGTGAATTACAAGCTGTTGTAGTCACAAACCATTTTCCAGGGTTTTATTTGTGTGGAAGAAGGTGAGGAAATTGACCCGAAGGACCCTAACCAAGGTGAACCGATAATGGTTTACTATTGCCTTCAATTGGATGGAAAAACTTGGGGTTCCAAAAACTTCAGTAAAATTCGGTTCCTGAGGGTTCGAATCCGGAATCTCTTTATTAGTAAGCAGTGAGCGTGAGCGGAGGCATATATATATATATATATATATATATATATATATATA
>JAGDQP010059042.1:0-12449 GCA_022664845.1 Lepisma saccharinum | reverse complement strand
ACTTACACGACAATAGACGGCAGACGGTAGTAAATATTATGTATTGGAAAAGTTATAAAATATTTATATGGGCAAGTTTCATGTTATAAATAACAGCCAAGAAGTCCTTCATTCATTTTTATTTGCAGCATTTAAATGTGTGAATAAAGTGGCTGAAACAAGTCTCTAAATATATATGTGACTTACACGACTTAACTTTTACATTTGTTAAGTAGATACCAAGTTACTGGACTAAAAGAAAATTAATTTAATTTCTATATTTCTTTTAAAATAAAAGCCACAAATATAGTGTGACGTACACGACGTACACATCATGTCTTCGTTTAATTAATAATTACACTTTCAAAATCTGTTGCAGGATAGAGCGGCACTGATGATTTAGAGAGATAAAAGGAAAGTTAAAACGCATCGTTCTTTTATCCGGGTAGAATATTGTCAAAGTTGTAATCGAATTCTAATTTTTGTCTCTGATCGACACTTGGTTCACGTAATTTCTGCTTGATGTCCGTTAATGCAACATAAGCCTCATCTTTCTTTTGTGGCCAATATATTTTTTTTTTTTAGTAGTGATGGTCATGGCGAAGAAATGTTACATACAGTTCATCTTACTCTTTTCTCAACACACATCCAACAAAATGTTTAATAGTTCTTTTTCCGGCGAAGGCCACCAATATCCAGTCTCCAGTGGAGATATTTTCATTCACTTCGTGGAAGCTTTGATTCTCTTTAGATAGAGCAATGAACCGTCCTTGAATGAAATCAAATTTCTTTCGTGGTGAAGCAGTATTTGTGATGAGGGCACATTCAATTGTGTAGGCGGAAACAGAATGAAAATAGTGGTAGTTGCGTGTTTCTGGAATATTACAAATTTCCTTCTTATGGGGTTTCCATTGGCACATCAGCTCAGGAATTCTTGACGTAACACTCTCATCATTACAGTATATTACATTAATGTTCGGGCATAACTTGCGTGCGCTCTCAGCAAATTCTGCAGCAGATTGAATATCAATTTGTCTGGCTCGCGTAGCTTCTCGTACACGTCTCTTGACGGATCCACCAATACCATGAATAGGACCTTTGCCATGGGCCGTAGCCGAGAAATGCCAAGACATTTCGACTTTCTGCAACGTTATTGAGCAAATTGAATACTTTTCCTTAAAATGCTGTGCAGCACCATCCGATTGATAATGCACATGGTTGATCGGCAACCCCGGATGACGCCCTTTAAAATCTACCATAATTATAGAACTGAAACAAGCAACTGCAAACTTATCATGATGCATATAATCAGATACAATAACGTGCGAATCATGAGCTGTGGTTTCATTTCCCTCAGGAAAATATATTATTGCAGTGTATAAAGTACAACTGCGTGATACACAGTGAGTGTTTTGTGTGTCGTCTTGGTACTGAAAGCAGTAATTTTCACTAAAATCTATTTGCTGCAAAATCATTCCTGGCAACAGATTTTGTTTCAAGTTTTCGTAGTATGATGATTGATTTTTATAAACATAATCGTGTTGAAGAAACTGTCGCATTTTTTGTTGCAGCGTATTCAGAGTTTACTTCATGGTATCACTTATTTTCTTTCGGCTAATTCTTTCTTCATCGCCACTTTTCATCCAATGTTCGTACGTTACTTCATCACCCTGTCTATCTTCGGAAATGATTTCATCCATATACGCATTGAATCCTAAGCCCGCACCACATTTTTCGCACAATGACATCATACACTTCATTTCACTCACATCACACATAACACTTGCAATGAAAGTTGAAACACTTTTTGGTAATTCCGGAAGAGAGCGAAGAAATAAGCGAATATTTTCATGGTAGATGCACAGACATAAATTGGAAGGTGTTTGGGTTCTAAGAAACACATTTGGAGGACGAAATTCACAATATTTTGTCAAAGATACTTTGCATTCGGGTTTTCGTTCATAAGTAACTCATATGCTTCTCCTAACGTAAAAAATAGGTACCGCTTCTGAATCTTATTTTTCACGCCACTATTACGTATCATTACATAATCTCGTTTTCCTGGAGCATGGTATGAGATTCTGTCACTACTGTAGAAATCCCTAACCACACTTTGCACTTCCTCTGAAATACCTTTATTACGTTCAACCTGTCGATCTGGAGAAGTCACAAGTCACAACTGCATCTGGAGTAAACTGCGCTGCAAGCTTTTTTACAACAGCTCTTCGTTTTCTGGGACTTTGTGGAAGTCCCCTTTTGGCTCTGGCGATGGCTTTACCAAAGGTACGATTTGACTTGTAACATGACGTGGATGGTGTTTCAGTTGTTGACGATGCTCCTAAATCCTGAATATTTCGTTTCATCATCCTGTATCTTCTTTGTTCCTCCCTACGCTTTCTTTTCTGATCTTCTTTCTCGTTAAAAGTTATTGTATTCTTTCTATTTTGTCGTCTGTCTTTCTGCTTTTCGCTTTGTTTCTTATTAAAGTCTTCATATTTTCCTTCTCTTTTCAACTTCTCTATCAGCTTTCGCTTCCTTTCTGTTGCTGAACTAGGCATATCTGAAAATACAATAGAAAAGAAGAGCGTCATATATCTGAAATGTCCTGTTTTTTTCTATATTTGGTAACAATCTTAAAGTAAACTTCATTGTGCATTACATCTTCTCGTTTGAATATAAGCATGGTACCTACCGAGGAAACGTGACGGAGTGGTAGTGTGCTGGCTTTCGATTCGGAAGGTTGCGGTTTTAAAACATGTAGTTGGCAATCCCGATTGGAGTTTTCCTCATTCATATCAGGCAAATGTCAGGATGGTACCTTCTCAGTAAGTCCTGCACGACTCCTCTTCCACATCCCCACCCCTGTCATATACCGGTCTCAGCCTTAGATGCCTAAAGACCATAAATTCCAAGTTTTCTTTCAATTGCTACATTTCTATTCCAGTCAAGTACACTTTATGCATGTATCTCATAATTTTTCATGTATTATACTTATCTTTCATTCTCCTAGACTAAACATGCCGCCTAATACATTCATTGAATTATAAGTGCATTGTTTATACGTTTTACTGCAGCTAGCTAACGCGGCAGCATTGCAATATAATGCGCATTACACGACAGATTATATTTTATTTTTAAAAGAGTTATACATCTTATTCCGGGACTTCCTGCACGGTGTTTGATTACCTTGTATCCAAATAAAGAAAATTTAGAACTCCGGCTTTTTTGTTTAAATATGTATATAGATACGCAAACTTGATTTGTTTTCTTGTGTCTTACACGACAGCCTACTTGACTAAATGTAATATTATAACTTTCTTCCTATTATTACACTATGTGCAAAACAATGACACTAATGTAAACACAAACATTATCTTAATAAATACCATGCGCAATCTTTACTTACCTACTGGAGATTAGCACGAAAAAGCTTTGTGTTAAACTGTCACTGTAAGTATGCCCTTCTGCGACATGAAAGCAGCCATATTTTACCTCCTGCAGAGCCATCTGCACAGCAACGTTGATATTATCTTGTCCATGTATGAAAAATTCAGCATTCTCTAAAATGTATTCTAATAATTATCTAGGCCAAAGTGCAACATCAAATTTTGCCTTGGTAGGGTCAGTTACCGCGGAATTGTTTATAAGTTATAACAATTTTCTTAAAATTCTGTCAAAGGTTCATTTAGTAATCTGTCCTCTCGAGGTTACCTGAAGCAGCAAACGATTGTAAGGTTTTCTTAATATCTATTTTCTAATTGTCATGCTACTGGTAAAAGTGACCGCAAGTTAATTGTAAGATAGCTTTCTCCTTGAACGTAATGGTGACTCCACACTAAGGGCTGCTTTCCTTGTGATTTGGGTGAATAGCCAACACGTGTTCTACATGTAACACGTGTTTCAATTGGACCCTAATCGCAAGCGTTCATTAGTCATGTTATCTTGTGTGAATTGAAAACACTCGGGGGAAACAATATTCCTAACCTTCCCGAATTCACTGCAATCCCATTAATGATTGTTACGCATTCCAAACCGTTGCGAAGTCGGTGAATACCATGGTCTGGCTTCTACCCAGGGTTCCATTCTCAGCCAGTGCAATTTCTTTTATAACAAGGATTGCCACCGGTCCCATATTTTAGGTAAAATTTACGAGTCCCGTATTATCAGCGGTTGTCCCGTATTATAAATAATAAATTCACATACACAGTGAAACTTCTATATAGTGGACAGTAACGAGGAATGTAAAACTGTCCGTTATTCGGAAGTGTCCGCTATTCGCAGGGGTGGATTTCGAGCATGGTCCGGCCTGGTCGGGCCAGGCTAAAAGTTATCAGAGGCCTGGCCGGGCCAGGCTAAATCCCGCTGTAGTCTGTTAAACCCCAGTTTTGTTCTGTGGATAAACAAAAATTACTTTATAGGATTGGTCGAACTAAAATTTTAATCATGTATTATCTGAATGTTACAGTAAGTTATTAATACGTAGGCTAGTCCCTGACAGTGCCAGAATTCTCACAAGCATTGTCATGTCCGCTAGCTTTGTGTTTGGTCAGGGTTTGTTGCAGATAAACATCTCCGTAGAACAGTTGTACAGCTCCGAAGATACTTTTGAAGGCTCCAGGAAATTTGAAACCAGGGGCGGACTGGCCCGGCCGGAAACACGGAAATTCCCCCTCACCCGCGCTGGTCCTTTTGTCTTGGAAGCGTAATGTTACCCAATAAAAAAGACCACTTACTCCACTTTTGCTACTACTTGTGGCGTTAGGGTCTTGTAGAGAGTCTAACATTAGCAATTTTCACACACAAGACTTAAACATGGAGGTAGTGTTAGTGTTGTAATCTCAGCAGGCCTACTGTGTCTGTAGGGCCCTTACAAATCGCTAGAAGGGGGTTGTAATGTTTAATGATAAATGCACAAGGCTTTAATACATTCATACTCTTTTAAGGCGTAATATTTACGTTATTAAAACTTTATTTTGAGACCTAGGACCTGTTTCACGAACGTACTTGCCAACTTATCACTCTTTAATTTGCATTTCCGGAAGACTGTCTCAAGAGCGCTTACCTTCCGCCACAAACCCTTGTTCTCATTCAGTCACTGTTCTATCATTTTGTGCAAGGAGTTTGATTATACTAGGAATATTCAATTGTTAGTAATCTTTTGACTCCTAAAACTAGGCAACCAAACGGCAGTACACATAAATATTGTGCTGGAAGGTTGGCGGTCTTGTGACAGTCCTTTGGAAATGGAAACCGAAGAGTGAAAAATTGACAAGTACTTTCGTGAAACAGGCCCTTGATCAGTATCCTAAAGGCCTTTACAAGTTTTGGGGGCTCACTACCATGAACGGTATTGAAGACCCTTGAAAGGTGTATTTCGAACCCACGCTCCACAACACACACTAGCACTAGAGCTTATTCGTTTCCCAGGTAGGGCCCTTTGTTTACCAGTCCGTTCCTGTTTCAAACTATGTTCCGTATGCTATTACGAGTGGTGTAACTAGAATTTTCGGCCCCTCTTGCAAGAAACCTTGTTCTATTATGATCTCCCACATGCAATTTAAGCCAATGATTTATCCACACTTCCCTAAGGACACCCACAACACCCCCTGATACATTATTGCAACCCCCCCCCCTTTTGGGGGTGCAATATTTCAAATAGTCTTTTCATACTTGTTCTAAAAATGAATTCATTACACGAATGATCCATAACATTCCACTTATCCGTACATGCTCAGTCAGTGACGATTCAAAATATGAAAATTTCACATCCATAATGAAATGGAAAGTTTATTATATTTTTCAGTTCAGTGCTTGGGAACGATGGTTAGAACCACACGTGCATTCAATCTCGCAAAAGCTGGAAGAATTTTTCACCCTGGACAACCAGACAACATTTATAATCCCGTTACAAAAGAAAGAGGCCTCTGTACAATGTCTTCACTTTCCCCACTTTTATTATAATAAACTCGTTGAAAGCAAATGACAATTCGGACTTCGGAGGTTCCTTCGACGTTCACTAGCTTCTTTTGCCCTCTCTCGGCCTCTCCATGGAAGCGATTAATTTTGCAATACGTTGTCAATCGTCGCCCTTCAAATATATACATCTGAACCTGAAAAAAGAAAAGATGTGAGTGATAAGATCGTGAGAGAAAGAGAGATATAACAGGACAAAATGCTGCCAGTACTGCCACAACTACGGTATACATAAAGAATTTTATAACTGCGTAAGGTTTGTGGTTGCAGAAGTTGAAGAGCCTTTCCCAGTTTGAAAATAATGAATGGAAAGAAATGAAGTTGTATGTACAAACCAAGCTGAATTTTCTCCCGAAAAACACAACCCAGTCGGTGTCAGAATACACTCCCATTGCCAAAGGCAGTTTAGGGCAGGACGGATGAGTGTCAAATGGAAAATAAGGCACATTTTTCCCCTTCGTATTCCTTTCATATTCCACACCATTCAGAATTTTATTCAAAATCATTTATTGGTCTTAAGTATTTTTTTCACAAGAGAAGCGCCAAGTACGTCGCTAAATACAAGACTCTCTTTTTTGTTGTTCCTTTCCGACAACAATAGTGACCATTTTGTGCTGTCTCTATATCCTCGACACAGGCTGAGCGGCGTCAGTATAGGCAATGTTGGACATAAAATTGACATAGTTTTTAACACAAGGAAGTAAATTGAAGTGTTTAACTTTTTTTTATTTTGCACATTTCAAAGAGTTTCGTAAATTGGTAGCGCCCCGGATTTTCACTTTTGAAATATATTGAAGTATTTTAGGGTACCACGAAGCCTCAATTCTTCTGTTAGTGGTATTGGAAATATCAAGCTCGAGCTCATTTTCCAACGCTTTTTTAAGTCTATATCGTCGAAATAAAGCATTTATCATTTTGTTTTTAATTTTTATGGCAGGAATCCCGTGAAATAGTTTTGTTTGTGTTATTTTCCAACCCCCTATATATATCGAAAGGTAAGTCGTAACTTCAAATTTTACACGAAAAGATGAAACAGAATGTTCCTGCACAAATTTATTTCCAGCACAGTGGTCCTCGAAGTGATAATAAAAAAATATGGAACAATATGCAAGGGAAAAATCTTATCAGTTACAACTAAAAAGAAATCGCGTAAGTGTAAAAATACTTGTCTTACTAGAAGTTTAGTTTGATAGAAAATCATTATAATCATGTTGGCATAATTTTGTAACTTCTTTCTGGATTTCGGTCACATCGCCTCTTCGGGTGAAGTGTGTTGCTCAGCGGAGTCCAAATTTAATCCATTGTTGAGCTTTATTCTCAGCAGGAAATAATTGAACTTCTAGTGTCGAGTCCATCGGCAGATATGAAAAACAAGGCACGAAGAGTAAGCTACTCATATATGTAAGTGATTTTAAATGTCTGTTAGAATCAGAGCTTAATTTCTGGGGAAGCTAAAGAGCGCAGGGGCGGATTTCGGCCCTGTACTGGCCTCGCCGGGTAGGCCAAAAGTTTCCAAACGCATAGCGGAACAAATAATAATAATAATAATAATAATAATAATAATGAATGAATCGTTATACTGCCCCAAAAATGTACCCCTTCGGAGCAGTGGGCCAGGCCAAGAAATGAAACTGAAATCCACCCCTGGCTATTCGGAAAAAGCTTAGGATGCAACACAAGAAAAATTGGATCACTTCTAGCCAGACAAAGGTAAAATGCACGAGACGTCATTCCATTGTTCAACCAATGCTGAAAATGGCTACTAAACAATATGAACTTAAAAAAACTAAAAGAAATACAATACCTTACTCAACAATGCGCGACAATGTTAGAAATCCTGCCCGTTATTGTTTGAAATACGAGAAAATAGGAGAATTTTATTCTTGGCTGTCCGCTATTTGGAAATTCTGAATAGGCCCGTCACCTTGATAAAGACGCACTTTTCGATTGAAAGTGAATGCTTTAACTCGTAGACGAACCCAACAATAGAATTATTTTCTTGATTTCAATCTGATTTTGTTCTATAATTATTAGAAATTAGTGCCATTGAACGCCCCCGAACCTGTTTGAATATAAATAAACTTTTTTTGCTCTGGAAGCTAAACGTCACAGCGGAGGAAAGAATGGATGTGATTTTTCGGACTCCTCGTCGTTTGTTTAGTAAAATTATTTGGCTAGCCCAACCTTGCCAAACAAAACCTTCCTTTTTTCAGGTGGGACATACTACTTCTTGCAGATTGAATTTTATTCAATCTCAAGGACGAATATAAATTAACAAATAAACCGTCATTTACTTTCTTCGACCTGTTTACTATGCAGACTGGCGAGAATACTCTGTTTACATCTCCAGGACTTAATCACAACTGAAACCGGGTAACTTTTGGTCACTAGGTGGCCCGGAAACCAGGTTCAAAACATGAACTGAATGACCCGGTCTGGAAAATATAATTAACTGGGAATTTTCAACGTCATATTTTTCGTTCTCTGAGGGTCCTGGTCAGCCCTGGAAGAAACACTGTTGAAACGCATGAAAAAAATAAAACTCTGCTTTGCCTTCCGGATCACATGACTCGAAGCTCAGACCCGGTCCAAAACGACCCGAATGACTCGTTTCAGCTCTGACCCCAACATAAGACCTGAATTTCGGTCTAAGCCAAAGTTGGCTGAAGGTCATAAATCAAATTCGATTCGACAAGACCCGAGGACGTGGATATAATACTTGCGTTCCTGTTTGCTCTAGTTGATAACACGCTACAAACAAAAGTGTAAATTCAACATTTTTCGGCGTCCCAGACGGACCACCACTATTTTTGGACTGTGAGCATTCGCAAGCAAGACGTTTTGTGTGTCCTTGATTATTATGGATGTTTACAATTGTGCGAGGCGACATATAGTGGTACAAAAGTAACTAATTACTTCCATTTTAGGTTATTCCAGATTTGGTTATATTTTAGGTTATATTTTTTAGTATTATCCCGTATTGTTTGCCACGCGTCCCGTAATTTATTTATCAAAAGTTGGTAACCTTATTTACAACGCAACTTTTTCTTTCTTTCCTCTTTCAATAATTGCTACGTTTTGCTGCCATTTACATGCATTTCACGGGCAGAGGTTAGAAGATCAGTTTAGATATTCTTTTCGTTATACCTATCTTACAAACTTCATAGACATAAGTTAGGATAAGTCAGGTTAGATATTTTATTCATTATATGCATTCATATCACGTTTAACACAAGAAACAGTAAGACAGAATTTTCATACAGACGATAGCCTTTGTCTTGCTTGTGATTTGCCTGAAGAGTCTATGTTTAAGCACGTATTCTACGTAACACGAGTTTCTATTGGCTACAGTGTACATTTTTATGTACATAAAAATCACAAGTAAAGGACGCGTCAAGCCCCTACAAGAAACGCTGTGCTAGCACAATCGTTACTCAGTTGGGAATGTTACTCCCCCGAGAGCGTTGTGCCAGAACATGTTTGCCAGGACTGTCCGGAGACAGCGACAATCCTCGATCGTCTCCTGTCTATCGTTGAGGTAATGTGCAGAGAACTCGTCATTGTTCTTGCGGCATTAATGCCGAAATGGGTAAACACAAACAATAATATATAATCTTAGTCCTCCTCATTCTTAGGACCCATCGTCTGGCTACAATCCCACTTTGTCTTCGTAGTTTTTGTTATTTTAAACATCCTCATTTTGAGTGTTTTCTTGTCGTGAACAATAGATATTCGAGAAATAGCTCAAACTATGAATGATTTTTATTTAGACTTGTATTTTTCTATACTACGAATTCTTAATCGAAAATAACTTTGAAAGCATTTGTGGGTAGAGGTGAAGGGGTTCTTTCTATACTTTGTATTGCGTCAGCCAGGGTTTATGTTGATAAAGGATACCATCTCCGCAATTTGCTTTTGTAACAGTACAATACATGGTAAAACCTCTGTCAGGATATTCGGAGCCGGATGTCTGGATCCGCGTATCGGATATTCGCATATCTGCTTCAATGACACATCTTCATATTTTTTCGGCTACGAAACTAGGTCTTATATTGGTTTATTTTGCTATTCTTTTTGAAGTATTGAGAGGGATAGAACCGAATCATAGAAAGAGAGAAGAAATTGCTGTTATACATGATTTGCAAGAGTAGTGCAATTGAAACCAGTCTCTTACTAATACATATATTGGAGTGACAAAAGGATGTATATACTGACTTCTCCTTCTTTCATTCTTGGCAGGAGGTTCCATCCTGCTTGCCTGTGTTCCTATATGACGTCACTTTATTCATTTTACATGTCGGCAGGATATTCCGTCCTGCCAAATTTGTGGCATGGAGAAACAACAGGAAGAGGTAGGAAACATACGTAATAAAGACTTTTTCCACTTGGCATTACTTGTAATGCACTCACCACTAATCGCCAATTTCATTGAACGTGGGTTACTTACGTATTATGTATGTTCCGTACGTATTAACGTACGCAACCTACGTAATACTGCAAATTTTACATTTACATTATTGGGAATGTAAGCGTTTTTCTCAGTGCAGAAAAAGTAGGCATGTCGTAATTGCTGAATTAACTGTTAACCTTTTGGAAAAGGAAATAAAATAAGCTGTTATCATTGCTGTATCATGAAATTAACATGTCTCCAAGAAAATTATATTTTCTTTAAAAATCGGACCGAGCTTTCGTAGCTCAGTGACAGAACGTTTGCGTAGCCTTCGGGACATCGTGGGCCCGATCCCAAAGGCCGACCGTTCTGATTAAGTTTTTTCTAGAGTTTTCCTCAGTCAAACCAGGTAAATGGCGAGATGTCACCTCCAATATTGGCCCTTGCCGACGTCTTTTCGAAACCTTTTCCGTCCCCTTGCTCGGCCTGAGCCCATAGGTACCTTAAGACTATAAATAAAATGTTTGAAAGGGAGGAAGAGGTTTTAGGGTAGACCGTCTTCATTAGCAGTGGACTTTAATAAAGAAAATAGAAACATGGATGGAAGGTAGGACTTTTATGTTTACGGTGTATACATAATTATGGTTGTAAATGCTTTTTTTAACGCAAGCATTGACACGTTACTAATGTAAAGGACTAATGTACATTACTAATGTAATGAATATATTGTACAAAACAGACGAGGCTTCCAATGATATTATACATACAATCAAAGTAAAGAACAATATATTGTTTTATTATAAAGGTGACGTCAGGCCTGGCAAAAGAAATTTTCCGAAGATCGTAGTCGATGGCGCGCTGGTGTATACTTATATCAGATTTTCTATCTGGAGCAGAGAAACAACGCCGTAATAACTATTGTGTTGGCGTCAGATACTCGGTTTCTGTCAAATCTATAGGTTACGGATTAGCCTAGAGACATAGCTAAATATATTCCTATTAGCGTAATCAGGGATCCTATAGTTTATCAGGATGGGGTGAAAGTCAGAAAAACCTATTGAGTTGAAAAATCCAATAAAAATAATTTAAAATAATGGTTCTTTCCATCGCCATGAAATCTAATTTGAACAATAAGAATAATTTAAAGAGGAAATAACATGCATGTATATTTTCCCCCAAAATTATCTACAAAACCTTTGCAAAATTCAGAAACATATCCTCTTTTAGCTTATGGAATTTCATAGTAACTACAGTTAGTGTTGTGCAAAAACCGAAACAAAAGCACATAAAAAAATATATATTTATTTTTCGTGCTGCTTTGAAAAAAAAATCAATCATGCATAGCTAAAGTTTTAATTTCCCTGGCAAATATAATAATATCTCTACTGTGACTCTCTATAACAATACTTAATTGCATAATTATATATGTATCTGATTCCAGCTTGCAACCAACGTTATACAATGCGTTACAGGGGCGGAAAACTAATGTTTCTTGTTGCATCTAAATAATATCGTAATCGTAAAAATACTCTTTTATAATATGTTTTTTTACTAGAAGCGAGTATAAGCGTGTCTTGATGCTTTATAAAGTAGGTAAATATATTCTCATAAATATCATAAACCGGTTGAACAGCTTCACCGTGAAGAAGGGGGATTGTGTGAATAGGTACAAATAATTTATTTAGTATATTGTGTATTGCACCCCAAGGGGAAGAGGTTCACGAAAATATCTCAAGGGAAGGGGTTCTCCTGGTCGAAGTTTTAAATCTGAAACCAGTTTCAAATCTGAAATCTGTTTCTACGTCATAAGCCAACTGAGCCACAATCGCTTGATGACATTAATGCAATCTGATATCAGACCATACCAGCAATATCAAAAATCTATAGCATCTCTTCTCTTCCCTTAGGTGGCAAGGGAGCGGAAACCGATCACAGGTCTTCTGGCCTGTGACGTCATAAACCTCTCGTCCAATCAGAATGCTAGAAAAAAGAACAAAATTCTGACATCTTCTACTCACCTGTTCTACGTACGAAACCTTCTTTTTAATGTGTGTTACCATATATATAGAGAAAAAGAAAGTTGTAATGACTGTTGATTTTACTGAAA
>JAGDQP010059041.1:0-12449 GCA_022664845.1 Lepisma saccharinum | reverse complement strand
GAGAGTTTTTAGGTATGTTCGTATGACAGGTTTATCTCCGTCTCTCTGAGATGATTATGTCCCTTAGCTGTTAAGTTTGATGTATTACAATTGTTTTATCTGTGAAGGCCCATTTACAGCCTTCACGTTTTTAACGTATGCTAAAGACATTATACGTCTTTAGTTTTTATTAATTGTTGTACTGGCCATTTACAGCAGTCAGTGTTTTCTGGAGACCTTTCACACCTTCAGCTTTTTAATGATCTTTCTGTTTTATTTTTATTTTAACCAAATAACAGCTAAGTTTAGACGTGACAAAAATTAGGGGCTTCCCCGTGTTGGGACGGGCGTAAGCCATAGTGCTGTTACCGCCCATAAAATTCATTTTATCTTTATCTTTATTAACTTTTCGTGTGGTTGTGGTTGTGGCAAATTGATGTGGTTTACTCCATTATTTGTTGAAATATCACGTCATTTGTGTCAATGAGACGCCAATTTTGGCCACCACTAGCTCAGAAACTAGGTATTGTTCTACATTTCTTGAAATAAACTTTTTTTTTGTGCTAGTGTAATAACCTCCCGAAGTTTGTCCAAGTAGTTTTATGATACCCTCTATTGCTTACAAATTCCATTTCATACATTTCTTTACTACAGTCGTTAAGAAGGAATGTTCTCACATAAAGTAAAGCCAGTCAGATGAAACTCGGCTAAATGTCAGTACTCTCCACCATTGGCAACGCACAGCTCCCTCATGCTACTGTAGATAGCTGACACCACACGCCTTGTTTGGTGCATAGATGAATGAAGACAAGGAAATTCAGGGAGCCCCTGACAGGTAAATCTGAGCGAAGGTAGCATTCCTGGTATCAGGGGGAAGCAATATCATACAATAGCGAATTCAGCACTGATATGTGGTAAACTCCCGTGTACAATTGCAATCAATAAGAGTTGCCTCAATTGCAGTCAACTTATCTCATATGATCAAATGAAGTATTACTCAAAAGAAGCTAGGAGAGTCACTAGAAAGCATCTGTAAGTAAATCAAATCTACTTCAAATAGTACTACTTCAGAGAAAAATTCAAAGAAAGATGCATTTCTTATCTAAATTAATCTTTATTAATGAACAAATACCTTTAGAATTTTTTGTATAGCAAGTAGGTCCCAAGACGCACACATACTACGTTCGTATAATCTTTGTTAGTGTTCTTAGAAGTTCGAAAACTTTCTTTATAAAGATTCCATTCAAGAAGTATTTTGATAACTTTTCCTTTTCGCCATTACATTAATACATTATTATAGATAGCGGGGATATCTTCAGCACAATTCGTAAACTTCCATTGCGTTAAATAATAACTATGACTGTACTTACTTAACTACCATACTAAAAACAAAACAAAGTCTATACAGTGTGTGAACTATCTCAGTTCAAGTAAACTTATTAATCTTTCCAAAATACCCATATCACAAACAATTCGTTATTTCGCGCTGACATTTAAATCCACAAGGAATTCAGCGGCGTGGCATGTGGGTTCAAGTCGAATGCGATAAACATTTTTAAAGTCCCCGGTTATATGATAGCAAAGCTCCAAATGTCATAATCTATAATGTCTTAGCGAAGTCTAGAAAATTTTAACCATCCCCTTAATGAAAATATGACGAAATGATAAGGAAAATATTTTAAGAAAATAAAAAAATAAATGAGTTACCTACTAGGTTTCAACGCAGTGGGTCTTCTAAAAATTTTTCCTCCACGCGCATGCGTGACGTAGCTGTTAATTCCACTGTCGCGAGAAGCACTGTGAACGCATGATTTTTCCTGATTAGCTGCGTTTCTCGCTAGCAGACGCTGGCGATTACTATTGCTAGTATAGGAAATAATTCCTGTATAGAATCTATACTTTTTGCTCTATACAATCTATACTTTTTGGTTTTGTTGAGCGGGTGAGCCGACTGTAGGGCAGTGCGCGCCAGTGTCGTGACCGATATAGTCTTCCATCCAAGGAAGAACAGCGTGGTTTGATCCGGTTTCTCACAGTTGGCCACGCTGCGGCGATCGAAATATTAATCGCAGAAGCTCTGTATGGTCAGCATTGTTTACAAGCTTCTGTCGCCAGGGACTGAGTGTCAATATTTCCCAACGACCAGTCGTCTTTACAGAATGACCCACGATCAGGGTAAGGTCTTGTCGTCATTATGACAGCCAGTATCCAAGGGGTTGATAAAACTAGTGCTGGATGATAGACAGATCACAGAGGAACAGTTAGTCACTGTTATCGGCATTGTCCATGGTAGTATATCCATACAGTACTGCACGACAGGCTGCTTCAGTGGATCCTATGAAACTTGACTGAGGAACAAATTACGTCGTGTGGTTCTGTCAACAGCGTCTGAGGGTGACTTGCTGCTCCGCATTGTGCTAGGGAAGGAGATCGCGTATCATCGCTATGCTCCTGAAATACGCCATGCCAGCATGCAATGGAAACATCCAGGGTACATTACTTTTCTTCTGAAAGCTTACGTCGATTTTAATTTCACCGCCTCTTATACAGGTTCTCCCCAAAATAATCGTGCAGTCTTTTCAGAGGTGATTGTTCACATCAAAACAAGAAAAAAGTAGCTTTGAAGAAATTAAAAATTATAGATATTTTCGGAGATACAGTTGCTGAAAGTCACGGCGACACCGTCACAAATAACGTCATAGCTCGACACATAATGACTTAATACATATATTTAAGCAATACTCTGATTTAAGAGAGTGGACAGGTTTCACAACCTAAGAATTTCATTGTAAAGGAATTAAATTGTGTAACAGAGCACACATAGAAATCCCCTCTAAGATGCGTTCGCCAATCATGAAAGTAACTTAAATAGGTGTATCTAGTATTACTTCGATTGTGATTTACTAAGCCGACACCACTTACGCCATTACTAGTCGAGATATAACATCATTATGACGAAGCGTACGTAACTATGAGCGCCTGTATCTCGGAAACTAAGCAGATTTTGTTTTTTTTTAAGTAGTTTTTTTCTTGTTCTGATGTAATAATCACATCCTGAAGTTTATACCATTATTTCAGAAACACCCTGTGTACTGATTTGGTTATGTAAGCTTTGTTAGTTTATGCAGTTTAGGTAAGGATTTTTTTGTTTGTTTGTTCCTGAGGTGACACAAAGTTAAAATGTTATGGGACTAGAAATCGTGATCTCATAGGAATGCAAATGAATAAAGTACCTTGTTTTCAAGAATGCTCTATTGTTCGTATTCAGCAGTGTGTATAATAAACAGCATCTCTGACTGGAGAGCAACTTGTAGTTCTTTAATTCCAGTTTAATTTGCCGGTATGTAAACAACACAACTCCAAAACAAATGCAATTATCTTTCTTGTAGAAAGCAACAGTGAGGTGTTGCTCGAGGAAATTCTGTAAGGATAATTGCGGAAGTGCTAAGAGCGGAATGGAAAGATAAAACTTCCGAGCTTAAGTAGACGGGTAGATTGAAAAAGTTTATTACTCGAGATTTTTTGTAAAGATGGAAAACCATATCCACCGAAAAAAGGTTTACATTCATAAAGTCTGTCACGGAAATTACGGTAAATTGTGTATCACTTGTCAGCATTCAGAATTTGTACTGCACTCTTATACACAATATAATAATAACATAATTTTGTTATGCTCAGTTACAAAGCTCGCATGACTAAGTCGGATGTCTACGAGAAAACTTCATTTTTACACGTGTCAGTCTAGTAACTGTTGATTTCTGCCTGTCACGATTGTCCGTCACGTTCTGGTTAAAATCCACTCTCATGCCCCTGCCGGGACTCGAACCCGGAACTCTAGTCGTTGGCCTAACGCCTTAGACCGCACGGCTACCGGGTCAGCTCTGATGTCTAAGAGTTTTATATAGCATCACATACTAGTTCGACAATATTGCGTAAAAGGAACCACATCATGTACTAAAATATTTTAATTATTTTGTAAATGTATACATATAGTTTATCATTAAAAAAGAAAGTGTTAATTCGTTGATTCCCATTTCCAACATTATTGTATTTGTTGGACATTATCTGCCAGCACATATATACTGATCGCAACATTTAATAAAATGCCAAATATTAGATACAATATTTATGTATGAATTTATACTAAACAGTATTTTCCATTATCTATAAACAACTGTAAACGAACTATAATAATTAGATCCATGTACATTATTGTGTTCATAATGGTGTTCTAATTGCACTAATGTAAATAGTATATTGTTTCTTCATATTGTAGGGAATTAAAATGCAGAGCCGTAGCTAAAGATTTCAGCACCCGGAGCTAGTATGGATTTTAGCACCCTGCATGTTATTTCTTTCCGAAGCTATTTCATGAAAATAAAGGATTAATCGCAGTCTCAAAATATATTATGGTAATATCAATACCGGACTATCAATATATTACGGTAAAATATGCATATGCATGCGTTTTTCAGGAGTTACTTGGTTGAAAATAGTAGCTGCCCGAGAAATATATATATATATATATATATATATAGGAAATTGCTGAGTATCATATAGTCCGGAGTTAGGCCGCTTTCACATACGCGCGAGAGCGAGTTCTCCCGCGCCCGCCTCGCTCTCGCTGATCCTTTCACATCAAGGCAGACATTGCCTGCGCGGGAAATCTCTGCGAACAGGGTTGCTGTCTAACCAGTTTTATTGACGTGGTGGCAATGGACACATCGATGATAATATGAGTACCAAGGAAATTACTTTAATTCGTTAGTTCGTTATTTAAAAGAAAATAATATATTAGTTGTAAACGTGTGGTTTAAATCACTAGTCTGAATATTTGAATAAATGGCTCAGTTCGAAAAATTATAGTTATTATTGCCTGTTATCCTTCAGAAAACAACATCGGCTTGCCGTTGTTTTGTGACTATTTGCTACCGAAAATATATATTTTGCTTGTTTGGGATATCTGTCTAAATAGTGGAATAATTCAGAGATTTTTTTTAAACAAAAAAGTTTTCTTTCACCTTTATTTGAAATGTGTATGGGTCGAAACCAATATTACTTAGAACAATTAAAGTAGCAAAAATATTGAATTTTAATACAGTAGTGTCTCCGGTGGATGAGTGATTAAGCTCGTAGCCTTGTAATCAAGGTGTCCCTGGTTCGATTCCCGGTGGGTACACAAATTGTTCGAATCCCACATTAAACTGTAAGTCCCGTCCTCGGGACGTCATCATCCCATGGAAGGCAATGGCAAACCACCATGGGTTCACCTTGCTTGGGGATCTTCGTGTCAAAGACCTGCCTTGGGGTAGAACACCTATCATCATCATCATTAATACAGTATCGAGTAAATAAAATTATTACAGAAAATGAGTAAAGGAAATGTACTCCGTCTTCAAACAGATTTGCCGAAACACAGTTCCGGTGAGTCCGGCGTACTTTAGTTTATTTAGACTGTGTAATGTTTTCTGCTTTTACAAAAATCAGAACAAATAGTTGTTTATACCGTAGATATATGAGAAACGGGAATATGATTCATGTTCAAATTTTCGACGTGAAACTACTACAGTTTCTAAACGTATTTCTAAACCACGCGGGTGTTGTCCGCTGCGCTCTCGCCCCGCCCTCGCGCGTATGTGAAAGCGGCCTTAGCCGCGGGGGTAATTTACCATATTCTGCCAGGTGATATTCAAGGTTAAAAGAAAAAGAGGGTTTTATGAGCACATGTCCAATTTTTAATCTTTTCCTAAATAAATCCCAGAATAGTTTTTCAGTGGTCGTCCCTTGCCCAACTCTCTTACAAGTCAAAGTAGGTCGGATAAGGATAATCTGTAATTGATCCTAAACCAAAGTAGAAGAACCTGTCACATCCATGACCAACACAAACCATGTACCTTTAATAAAATCTAAAAATACAGTATTGATTTCAATGGTTTCCAACCGCATGTGAACATGTTGCATCGCCTGCACAGTTACTCTTCACGTGCTCTAATCGTTTTCAGTGTCTGTAATAGTGGCTGCAAGTTCCTTTCCTACATTGACGCGTGTACGGTACACCTGTTTTAGTCAATTTTATATGGAGAATTCCAAGGAGATCAGGTCAGTCAATCTAAGGGGGCACGACAAAAATCCATCGAATTGAAAACACATCATTTAAATTTTGCATGTTTGTAGTGGAATGCGGTGGAGCTTCATCATGTTCGAAGAACATTCCACACCTTGTGGTCAAAGAGCCTTCTCGTAGAGTTCGGCTAAAGTGTTCTGGTTGAAATTGAGGAACATATCACCAGTGTGGAGACCTTCAAGAAATGCCTAAGGAACAGCATACCACCGATAAGATCACGAAACATTAAGACGCGAACTTGGGAATGCTATGTGACCGTATCATGTAGATTGTCGAGTTACCGCCGATGTGCGTTGTGCACGTTATTGCGAGAAAATGCCTGTATCTGTATAGAAAATAAATTATGTTTCGCAATTTTGCTGTCGACTTGATGAATTCCAATGAGTAATGCACCGTCACCATCATATAGTTCGTGGACTCGCTTCGTGTTGAATGGGTACATGTCGTTTCCCTGCAGAGTCCGCTGTACAACTGTTTTTGGAACACCAAGTCGTGTAGATACGTGACGTGTGCTTCTGGAGGGACTACGCTCCACCATATGAAGGATTTATTCGTCCTCCTCCACCATGTGTTGATGGTCGTGTTCTGAGGTAACATGTACGATGGGCATCAGCGTGGGCATGGGCATGGGTTCCAGTATTACACTGGAGAATACTCGTCTATCAGAAATACGACATTCAGAGGAAAATACGCTGGTTCTACTGCAACACGTAAATTGCCACTACAGTAGTCATAGACTAACACCGTATCAACGTACTCCATATGGGAGAAGATGTAAGATAGTTTCAGTTGAGAAAAGCTGACTTCACTGTGTTACAGGTTCAATCCTGTTGTAATTCTGTCTTTAGTCAAATACACGCTCATCGTTGGGCGTTCACCGGCAATACATGAAAATACATAAACATTATTAATACGTTTGTTTCAAACATTGCATTAGTACACAAAAAGTTAACCTACCGGCAACATGTAAGCCAGCACGCAGTTTTTGTAATGGTAATCTTAACTTTAACACATTTACACACCGTCCACAACATTCCGCTGTCCGTAGGCACCTAAACTGAAAGCAAATAGATGCACGGGTGTTCTGTCTCGTATTTGTTGATGGTCGATTGGCTGTGACACGTTTCTCTACTTCTTTAAGAACACTTCACTGAAACATCAGCAACACGTTCCTTTGACCACAAGGTGTCAACATCATGGAGATCCGGCTCATTCCACATCTCAACCGTGTGTTTCCAAATGGATCAGTTGGTCGTTACATTAACCCTGTGCAAAGGGTTGTCTGAAACCGAAAGTGTGCCGTACACACGTCAATATAAGGGAGGAACTTGCGGCTCCTATTACAGACGCTGAAAGCACGATTATAGCACGTGAGGACTCACTGCGACGGACAACGCAACATATTCTCATACGTACTCGGAAATGCTTTGGCAATCAGGATAGATTGAGCGGTCAGGTAGGCCACCCAGAAAGTATTCTCTACTGTTGAACAGAAATCTTTAAGAATCGGACACGAGCTCTCACAGCCTTTTATATTTTTTAACACCTGGCAGAATTTGGACATTTCCTTCCTTGACACCATATTAAATTAAAATAAATCACAGCCATATACAATCCACTACTTAATGAGGCCTCTCCCCGGAGGGAGGAGATTGGTCTACTGCTCCCACGCTAACCAGACGGATTGGGAGAGGAGAGCCTAAGCTCTCACTGTGATCGCCACTATCTTTTATTCATGGAAGCTCCCCAATTTCATCCTGGGTGGCTGCTGCAATTTATCACAAACTATTTTTTAACTCAAGGATTTTAACGGTTCTAACATTAAAAACCTACTACAAGCGTCTGTTATTACTAAAACATGCTTATACCCACCACAGCTGCTGGGATACGCGCCAGCAGTGTCTAAGTACCACACTGAATTAGGTTTGAGTTCAGTTTTATATAAGTACTCACCAGCAGGTTTCACATTGCTGTATTTAGTGCGTTGGCAAACATCACACGTATCAATAAATGATTTTATGTCTCTAAATATATGCTGCCAAGTGAAACGATCACAGATCTTATGTACTGTTTTCTTATACCCACCGTGACCACCTCCAACTACCTGACACTGAAAAAATTTCAAGATACTATTACGTAAGGCCTGTGGTACCAGAATCCTGAACCTTTCGCCCTTTCTAGCTTTAGTTTTCTTTAATAATACCTTATTCCTAAGCATATAACCTGCCACTTCTTGTTTATTTACTATTTTATTTATTATTTCTACGCATTCACCATCTTGCTGCCATTTACTAATCGTCTTACTAAATTCAGACTCTTCCCCAAAAATAGCAAAATTGACTATCACGTCCTTGCCATCATGATCGACAATATCATGAGCGTCGTTAGACATAGGAAAAAACTCGAAGGCATTGTGTACACGTGATGAAAAATCAGCTGCTACATTACTTTGAGATCTAATATGCACAATCTTAAACTGGTACCTAGATATACACTCTAGTATGGTGGCATACTTTCCCTGACGTTTATGATTGCGCACCAACCACGTGAGCGCACTATTATCACAATACACTTCAAACTCTTGATGTAAATACATCTCAAATTTAGTAATGGCTAACATGAGAGCCCGTATATCTAGTTCATACACATATTTATTGAAGTCAGTTTCAGGAATAAGTTTAGAATACAGGTAAACTGGCCTAAGATTACCTTCCTTATCATATGGACTCAAGGTTGCGGCATACGCCTTGTTACTAGTATCACAATGGATCACAAAAGGGTAATCCATATCTGGCACTTTCAATACATTGTCAACAAATGCTCGCTTTATTTTCTCTAGAGCCTGAGCCTGTTCTACACCCCAATAAAATTTTGCTTTATCAAATCTTAATCTGAAATGCGGCTGTATTGTATCACCAAATTATATATATACCTGGAATAAAAATTCACTAATCCACACAGATGGTTCAAACCTCGTCTGTTTTTAGGCCTAGGTAATTTCTGAATAGCATCTATACTATCAGGATCAGTAAACATCTTGCCATCCTCAAAAAGATAGCCACTAACCCTGGTGGCCACTAACTGTGTCTTGCGCGGGGATACAGTTATACCCCATTCGCGCAGATGTTCCAATACTTTTACTACAAGTTCCATGTGTAAATTTAGATCTTCTCTGTGTATGCACAGATCGTCATGAAATTATGTAAATTCTCAGATATCAAGTCTTTAAAAATAGGATGCATCAAACTGGCCAGTGCAAAGCTACTGTTGACAAAACCCATAGGCATTTTTCGAAACAAACAAACGAGTGGGAGTACAAAAGATGGTATATCCCTTGCTTTCTTCATCTAAATTGCATTTCTAAATACGCGCTCTTGATGTCAAATTTACTATAATATTTGGCTTTCGCCTTGCCAGTAATTGTGGCATCCAAGTTAGGTGACGGGTAACAATCGACTCGTACCTTGGAATTGACATCAATATACGCAATTACTAATCTTTTGTTTTTGTCAGGGCTAGTAGTAAAAAACACGAAGAGTACGTGGAAGATTATACTTGTTCTACTACACCCTGTTCTGTTAATTTATCAATGTAATTATCTAACTCCTTCAATTTATTTCTAGGTACAAAATAGGGCTGTAAACACACTGGCGTTAAGTCACGCATTTCAATTTTATACTTAAATTCTTTTACCTCCCGCAACTGATTTGAAATATCTGAATAATTAGAAATAATTACATTCCGGAACTTTTGCATCTTATCATCTACAACACAGTTATTGTTAGCTGTTACACCGTTACCTGGGTCAATTCCTGATCCTGCTTCCTCCTGATCACCAACAGTGTCAAACCACGATTGAACATCACTTGATTTCTGGATTCCGGTTTTAGATGGTGTTGCAGGCTCCAATTGAGACCCCCCCTAGTTGGCTTGATGGAAGATTCTCAAGGGACCTTCTACAACGAGAAATTGCACCAACAGACAAAAAAGACGATGAAGGCGTATCAACAAAATATTTCAATTTTATTGGTGGGAAGGAATGTCTATCATTCTATTGTCATGAATTATATCATTATTGCAGCAAAATGTTTCTTCTAGTAGCATATTGAACTGATCGACAGGCACTACCATACACGTTTCTTCAAAGGGTTGAAGATTTATGTGGAACCGTAGCTTAACATGTTCAGAAATAACTACCGACCGTCCACCAATTCCAACGGTTATCTCTGGTATGCCATAAGTTGTTCTTCGAGCACGTTTACGTATATTAT
Organism: Lepisma saccharinum; assembly: GCA_022664845.1. Lineage (NCBI taxonomy): Eukaryota > Metazoa > Arthropoda > Insecta > Zygentoma > Lepismatidae > Lepisma > Lepisma saccharinum. The sequence continues at coordinate 2,075 of JAGDQP010059041.1, read as the reverse complement.
CCAAAAACCTCCTGGAAATAAAGGAGCACTCCGAAGCTGTGTCAATCACACACTTGGCCCTAAGTCCACATACGTAAGTGAAGATACATAACACTTTTGTTAGTTCACCATTGAAAAAGGAAACTTTAGGAGAGACATTGAAAAATACTATTTTTGCCTATAGTATTAACTGTTGTTACGTCCAGATTGAACTGGAGGGCTAGCAGAATGATTTCCAGAACTAAATCATTTGTTCTCACCATAGTTGACACAAGTTTCTGAATTGCATAATTACTGATGGATAAACGACGACGAATATTATAGTCCTGCTGATAGCGTATTGTATATTTATACCTCGCAGCTAACTCTATCAGTTCATCTATAGTGTTAGGAACAGTATTGTGGAAACGCTGTTTATGAATATCATTCGTGACTAAACTGGATATGAGCCCTGACACAGTGGCAACATCCCAACACAGCGATAGCACGTTCAAAATGCTGATCTTTTCGTTCACAAAATTAAACAGCAGTTCATGTTCGCCCATAATACGATAAAAATATGTAGCCATATATTGACTACGCACAATCATGGAAATAAAGGTTGGCACTAACTGGACACACAGATAGTCTGCCAATCATTGGCATTATCCAACAAAAACTTTAATTGGGTGTAGAAGTCTCCATGTGTCTTACTCAGACTGGAAACCAAGGGTGCATCTACAGAAGAACTTTTCCGTACCAATTGATCCAATATAATTAGAAATCTGAAGGTGTCCAAACTATTATTTCTATTCACCACTGGTAATTGTGCATTTTGACTGACTATTGAGCGATACACACTGTCACTAATATGTCTTTCGAAATTACACTAAATAGCTGGTCTAGCCATATTGTCACCAGTGCACATTACCCTTATTCGCTACACTAAGGTGCACTAAAGTCATGGTTTTGAGTTCTTTTATTACATGATTTTACCATGATTTTATCTACTGTCTATATACAATGAATATTATTTGATTGTTTAACAGTACTACTTCCTTGTAGTTGCGCTTGAGATGACCGGGATAGTGCCCAAGACCTAGGTGGTGGAGTAGGTGGCTTTTCTCCCACATGAGTGCAAGTCTACTTGTGTATCGCGTAACCCATGATTCGCCCATGGGGACAATCCACCATACAAGGTACCCTTGTCTCGTCTAAATCTTTGTTCACGAGTAAGGATAAAATCAGCACAACTACAATTTTCATTTTCCCTTCTGAATAAATTCTCAGTAAAAGGCCTAAATGATTTTACATATGTTTCGGCTTCGTCGTCGCTAAAATTTATTAATGCTTCCCTGGCAGACACCATACTTTGTACACGGGGTTCTGAATACTGTAATACTTGACACACGGCACCTACAACTACAATCTGCACGAAAAATGACCACGTGATAACTTACTAGTGACAATAACAGTAATTTAATTTCAATGCTACACCAAATAGTTACCAATTGTATGTCATATCACCACATTATACATGTGGTGACATGCGTCAACCGAAGTTGGATTATTAATTTTAATTGGGGAGTTGGTGGTTCTGCGCACTACTATTGTAAGAAAAGTAGCCTCGCAATAAATATTCCTTTTTAATTCATCAACAAACCAACTTTCAACAAATATAATAACAAGCAATATTAATTGCAACAAATTTCCAACTTTCATAAACATGGCTACCAACGAATTACGCGAGGTTACATGGCTTAAATAGCTCCCATATCGTAACACTTGAAAGAACCATAAGCATTTAGTATCCCAGTGAATTTCAAATATAGAGAAAAAATTAACACAATAAGGTACTGATATTACTGCCATGAATACTATTCTAACATACCACATTACACAAACACTTCACTAAGGGAGCATACTCAATGTAAAGAAATGTCACCAAGCTTTTAATTGAGTAGAGAAAAGTGGCTTCCAGGTTATTTAATTTACAAAGTAAAAGACCAGCAGACTTCCCACAAGACCACTTATGTACGTTAATTTAACCCATAACCCAATACTGGGTAACATTACATCAACAACAATCCCCAATACTTATGAACCTATCGGGCTTA
>JAGDQP010059040.1:0-12449 GCA_022664845.1 Lepisma saccharinum | reverse complement strand
ACCTCAACAATATTATAGATGCCGATTTCCATTGATATATTAATATTTTCTATATTTAAGTCCTCCATATTGGGTCCGCCATTTTGGTTTTTGAAAAAAATAATGTCAAATTTGAATTCAGCGATCCCAAACCCATTATTATATGTAAGTTTTCAAACAAAACCGATTTGCATTTATTGAACACATTTTTCAATTTCATAACCGCCATATTGGATCTGCCATTTTGTTTTTTGAAAAAATGTCAAATTTCGATTCAGCGATCCCATAACCATTATTATATGTACGTTTTCCAAAAAAAAGAATGATTTGCATTTATTGAACACATTTTTCAATTTCATATCCGCCATATTGGATCCGCCATTTTGTTTTTTGACAAAACTAATGTCAAATTTGAATTCAGCGACATCAAAAACACTATTGTAGTGAAGTTTCTGAAAAATAAATCATGTTTTCGACTTTTCGCCACGTTTTTGGCACTTGGCACCACTGTGCGGCGTTCGCTGTCACAATTTTTTTTATGCGAAGTGTACAATCGTGACCCGTGTGAATGCTCATTTAAGCTATATGAATTGAGGTACTGTTCGTCCATTTTTATGCAACCCAACTTGATTAGTGGATTATCTTGAATGCATATCACCCCAGGATGTGTAATTCTTCCTCCAAAAGTATTTTGCAGGGAACAGATCGAGAACGTTTATTGCGGAATTATATAAATTACACGCGTTAGCATCATTTAGAGAAATTTGAGATAAAACAGGTTTAACTAGCATAGATTTATCTTGTGGCATAAAAAAACGAATAGAAATGTATTTTTCAATAACTATTATTGCAGTTACCTCATTTAAAAAATGTAATTAGACAATTTTATAATACTTTTGTGTGACAGGAAAATACTCGGAAAGAGAATGAGGTATGGAGCTGAACACTAGAAAGAGAGATAAACATTGGCACACGAGAAGTGAAATAAACGAGCTGAAAATTACACAAGAATTACAAATATTCAAATATATATTAACCGTCCATTTTATACATTTTGCCAGAAAGGTTATACACTGTAACTAGTTTAAGAGAATGTCCGAACTAGGAACGGGTTTCACACCGGGGCCGCCTGATTCTAAGTCCGACACCTTAACCACTCAACTACGTATCTCGTACAGAAGAGTGTTCACTATTACGTCTAGTTACGCAAAAGTAGCGATTAAAAAGGATACAATGGCATGTCTCTTTGTTACCTATGTTTATTTAAGTAGAAGTTCTGTTGTTTTCAGTAAAAAACAAACAAGAAAAAGAGCTTCTTTTAGAAAACTGCAGTTTAACTACTTCTGAGCACTGGAAACGCCTCAAGATACTACAGTTTGCCTTCTCATAGCCATGGAAGGCATTAACATGCGTGAAAAATACCAAATAATGTGGAAGTTCTGATGTCAGTCATAGGCACAAAATATACCTGTTTATGTTGCAATAATTGCTAGTCCATCTTGTGTTTATATTGGTTCGCAATGCACTTCAAATGAGATTATTTATATTGGTTTTCTGCTGCGTAGAGAGACTAATCTGATGAAAATTCAAGGGATGAAGTTACTCTGTAGAAGGTAATGTGTATCTCCTTGCACTCAGGTCACGCCTTGATTTTGGATCAGATCCTCCATTTCACGCAACCGAGTACGTTTTCAAACAACGGGGATTAAAAAAAACAGCTGTTTGAGCCCAGTTGGTTTTATAGGCCTTTCGGAATTTATTTGAGTTTTCAAAATAATATGTGATTAAATCTAAATGTAAAGTTGTGTACATATCTCAGTACCTCAGTCCATAACGGTTTGTCACAACTGTGGAATCGATAGGCGTGGAATAGGTCTGCTCTGTTTGTTGGAGTGTTAGAAAGTTTAAATTTCTACTGTAGTTATTCGCTATACAAGTACATAACGTGTGAAAATAATATATTTCTATGTGGTGTCCTAATATAAATGTTTAACTTTTCATGCAGAGAATTAAAATTATCAAGCAGACTTTAAAGGCAAAATGGTTTTTGTTTGAATATCCTATGATAAAACAGTCAGTAGATATTGCATTTTCCGTCTGCAAACACAAATTCTGGCATGCACCGCAATACAAAAATAGATGCCATTTAATCAGTCGGTGCGGATAGAAATAAAAATATACCCGTTTTGAACTACTAAAATAAGAGATACAAATATTTAAAAAATATATATATATATATAAAAATAGGAGAGGTGAAATAACCATGATGGACAATCTCAGATCGAGTAAGCTACATGGAATTTCTGGAAAGGGTTACTTGATTTAAGTAATCTTTGAATTTATTTATCGGTTTATTTATCTTAAGACATCTCAGGTTTGGATAGGGATTTGGATTTGGAAGGTAGTCGTCCAGGGCCTAGTTCGTAAGTAGAATCTCGACTCTTGTCTAGAATAACTTAGGAAATTCCCTAGAAAAAGCTCAGTCAAGTGGGTGTCCTCTGGGATTCGCTCCCAGAACTTTCTAATTGCTAAGCCAACATACTACCAACTGAGCTACGTCAGCTCGGTTCAAGTAATCTTGAAGCTGAAAGTACTCTGTAACCAGATACTAATACTTATTTCCAAAGTATACTTCTGTATTATTTAATTTTGTCAAGTAATCTTGATTAGCATGAAAGCTAATCTTGATTAACATATTGTTGAAAATATACTTTTGGATTATAAATGAGGAGAGGAAGTCCCCTAAAACTTCTTAATATTGTAATCTCCACCTGCTTTGAACGTGTTTTCTAGGGTATATTTGCCTCAAAATTGACTAAAGGTCAAATTTTGCTTAAAAAACAAATATTATAATACCATGCAATAGTTAATGCTAAATGAATGGGTATGGGTTCTGAAACCTACAATTCAAGTAAATTTGCAAGTGTCTTCAGCGAAAGAATGGAACCAATATTAAAAGTTTTATGATTTTAATAAGTCAAGAAGTGTCATTTAAATAATCAAATTTCTGTTTGCAATTAAGTATGTTCCTTAAAAAGAGAGGAAAATAAATTCAGTTCATGTTAAGCATTCTTTATTTGTTACATATTTTTATTTTTGTCAAACAAGAGAAATGATCATCTTTTGTTAAACTGAATAGCTTTATGAAAATTTATTTAGATCTTTTAATTTGCCATTTTGTTAAGAGATAAGAAAACTATTTAATTTTAGAATTAAGAAAGTAAAAGTTTGAATATTTTGTTCGGTGTGACGAAGGTTATAGTTCATGCTGGAGTGACATGGATTCAAACTTTAACTATATCTACATGAGTTTGATACAAAGTTTCTATACTATCCTTCCGAGGTTTCAAAAAGAGACAAGTATTAGTAAGGAAAAGTTTTCGTTTAACGTAGAATACTATTGTCCACTGGAATGCTTATGAGTGACAGATTGTTCTTTCTGTACTAATAGTCATTTCTTATTGGAATTTCATGGTCTGTAGTAAACTTGTCTTGGTTTGGATAAAATTATTAAAATTTAAAAGTGTAATCCCTGTCAAATCTTCTTTAAACTTCATTTCTTGTTCTAAATAGTTCATTTCCAATATACGCTGCAAAGATAAGTTAAGTCGAGTTGGTAACTTTTCAGCTGGTGTTGTGCTGAGAAGCCATTTTATCCTTCGAGTAAAGACACCAAATGGGTGTTCTACAACACACCCGAAGCTTCATTCCCATTTCAATTTTAAACAAGTTACAGCTACGATTCCATCAACAATCGCAAAGGCTCCTGTCCCTTAATAGTATTTAATTCATGAAATATTTCTGGTATGGGCTGGCAACACTGACAATGAGGTTCCTGGGAAATCTCAATGGTTAGCTATTATATGTAATTCAGGAATTAAATCTGTTTCCCAAATACTTTCCCCTAACGATTTCATGTAAGTAGTATGGGGGTAAGCCCCTTGTCTCTCTGCCCCTTACGAAGGTTACCTATGCTTTTGCACAACATTGTTCGCTGTTGTATTTCACATTTCCCCATAGAGAATGCTTAATTTCAACTATTAGGGAATTTAGATGTAAGTACTCGGTGGGCGAGGCCCCCCACCACATAGCACTGTTTCTTGATCCAAGGTTGACATTTCCTTGATTTTGCCTTGTTAGGCTTGACGTGATACGAGAAGTATATTTCAAGCTTGATATAACCTTAATATCTACTAAGTAAAATAGGCTTGAACTCAACACAATTTTAAGCTTGATTATCCCTTGCCTAAACAAGTGCCTTTGAAAAATCAAGCATGATTCAAGTTTGATTCAACTGTTTTGCTTAACATGACAAGCATATTTTCAGTTGTAGGCTTGACGTTTCAAGGCAAAAACAAGCTTGATTCAAGATGATTTTGCTCTGTGGGCCACTACTTACGAAACTTACCTTTGCATATACACACAATTGCTCGGCAATTTATTTGCCGTTTTCCCTTAGAGAAAAAATGCACTATTAATACATTTTATGTAAGTAGTCGCAGGACAATCCCCCCTGACCCCCGGATATCTATCTTTGCCCATGCAGGTGCACTTCTATTGAGCTTGTTTATCTAAGACCTTTCGAACAACACCTCAAGCATCACCCTACACCTTATGGCTCATGAGATATATTTTGACGTGGGTTGGCAACATTGAAAACGGTGTTCCTGTGAAGAGGGAATATCCGCACTATGTTCCTATTGTGTCGAATAATATTTATGACAAATTTGGTGCTTCTATGACTTAAATAATGGAAGTAATTTGAAAATAAATATAATTTTATAGAAATAGGGTAGCAACACTGGTAAGTGGGTTGCTTCGAAACGCAGGCGACCTCAGGGTTTTTTGCATTGTGTCGAATAATGTTTATGCCAAGTTCGGCGCAGTTACGTATAACTGAATGGAACCAATTTTAACATTTAGTTTTCTAAAATGGGCTGGCAGCACTTAAGCAATGCACCAATCAGGGCGGTTCCAGGGGCTCTGAGTAAGTCTAGCCAAGCCATTTCCAACGATACCTACACATCTCTCTGCACTTTTGTAGTTCCGGAGATTTGATTTCTGGATACGAACGAACAACATGAGCGAAATTAGAATGCCCCTTTTCTTATAGCTTCGCTATCAAGGGATCTAAAACTCATTATTGAGAAAAAAGATCTCTAAAGAAGGGTTCAAAGTAAGACAACTAGTGGTAAATAGTGTCAAAAAATTTTCTCTTGTTTCAGTAATTTAAGAACAAGTGTAGTTTGATGTTTGTTTAACAAAGAAAAACATACGTTTCTTTAGAAACAGCAAGTTGTGTTCGCTTAGGCGAGAGCAGGTGTGTTACGTAGCAAAGCTTGGTTGACGTCGAAGCGAGAACTTGTTCTAGCATGAGTCATCGACGAGCTGTGTGGACGGAATGCAACTACTAGTGTTTTCTTTCTTTTCATAAGCTTTCATGTAACTTCACTTGTTAGAGTAAAATTTTGTAAACAAATTTTGACCCACTTTAACATAGCATATCAACTTGAAACTTTGCACACATACCTACTACTAATGAATCTATAGGATGGTTCTGGAAATCAGTAACACGGCCTTAAGTCAGCTCCTAGCGCAGAGAAATCTTTGAAACAAAAAATGTTCAAATCAAAGTGCATGTGCGGAATTATATGGCGAATATTCTGGAAAGAGAATCGTCTCAGGATTACCTCTACAGGACGATAACTTCAATCTTTAAATGCAAACGGGTTCGATATTGCTCCCGTTGAAACGAGCGCTAAATTTTGAACAACTTTTAGAGGAAACACTTTTCGATTGCTCATACCGTTTGGCAGCTAGAAGACCTTGGTGGTCCAAATTATCATGGTGTAGAGGTTTTTCGAGTGTTCTAACTCAAAGGAAATAAAGATTCAAACGAAAGTGAGATACTAAATTGATTATGCGGAATCAATCGGTGAAAATTTCGGAAACAGGGACGTCCAGGGAATATTGTTACTGGGAGCAACCTCAAAATTTTAAGTGGAAACAATGGCTGATTTTGCTTTCTTTGAAACAAACATGAAATTGTGAACAATTTTCAGATGGAACATTGTTTAATATTTCGTAACGTTTTTCAATTACAAGAGTTAATTTGTAAGCCATCAATTAACTTACCAAGTAGTTCTCGTAATTAGTGAAACCGTGGAAAATCTGACAGGATAGTCGACCGTGGGGTTTGAACTCACGTGCCTACCCATTGACGCTCCGAAGCCTGCGACATTACTGTCTGAATAACGAGGGCTAAGTACGATCTGAACGAAAGCTGTTTGTAAAAATGATGAAATTGCCCGTAAGTATTTCTAATTTCATTCAGTAGGTGAATACAATTTCTTCTCTCCGGGAACGTTTAAATATTATGTAAGCATATGTTTATTCATAACCTGCCCCAACTTTTAAGCTTTAAGCAAAAATAAGCAGATATCCGACCATTCGATTTGTATTAGATCGGTGCATAAATTCATATCGTTTTATAATGCTAAGGATTTTTATGTACGTTAACAGGAGAACAGTAATTAATTAACACAATTACACAAATGCTGAGATGACACGTTGCTATTACAGTCTAAAGATACACAGTCATAAAAACACTGACTCATTCAACAAGGTAGTCGCCTACGTTGTCAATGATTATATGCCAACGTTGGAGGAGTTCGATATCTCGATTTTAGAACTCATGTGGTTTGACTTGAAGCAATCTGTTAGTCAAGTTTCAAGAGCAGCTTCATCACGAAAGACTATGGTTAGACGGCTAGAAAGATAGCGAGAGCGGAAGCCGTGAAATTCTGTCGACCCAAGGTCAGGGTAATAGGAAGGGTGCGGAAGAGTTTCCAAACCGAATTGTTCAATAACTTCTTCGCCCGATTTGGTCGAATGTGGGCTAGCATTTATGTACCTTACCCATCCCATCGAATGCAAATTATGGCCACATTCCATCAGTTGTGGCAATTCCCGCATTTTGACGAGGATTCTCTTGAAGGAACTGATTTAAACGATCTTTCTCAAAATCTGATGGTTTTCTTGATCATGGATTATCAGATAAGTCAAAGCGTTATTCCCAGCCAGGAAAAGGCAGAGCCAATTAATTGCTACCCCAGTAGCACACATACGAGTTTTCAACGTTGATTTTAGGTTCATTCCGTTGATTAACCGTTATCGGTTTAAAAAGAGATTATTTTATTATTAAATAATATTTAGACAAAAACGTCATTGCGTTGATGATCAGACGTTAATACAATTTGTATTCAATATGCTATTTTCAACTATGGTATAATAGACTTTGTTTAATGCATTCCTTACTAATGTTATGTCAAAAAACATAATTAAAAACTAATTCAGTGACACAGAATAATTTTGGTGTTCTCATATTCACGTTTAAAACAGATTGAATTTTAAAACATATTTTAACGAATATAGAATTGTGTTGATTCCCCGTTAATGTGACGTACTTTCAATTATCATTCATACTATGTCCTAGATTTCGTTTCACACTTATATTTCTAATTTAATTGCTTAACTATTATAATTAGAAGCAAATACAATGAAAAATATGTATTTTTCATGTTTTCATTTCCATGTTGAAAACAGGTTGAATTTGAACTATATTTCGGGGCCATAGTGGCTCAGTTGGTAGAGCTCTCACCTCTGCTGCTAGGGGTCGTCGGATTGTTACCTGCTCACGCCATATGGGTTTTCTGGTGGACAAATACCTTGTGCGTGGGTTTTCTCGGGGTGCTCCCGTTTCCTCACACTTTCTTCATTCCACCAATTCATCCCATCATCATCCATACGGCCTGAGCCATATCGTTGTATAAAGGCCTTAAAATATATTCAATTACCCACGCATATTCACGCTAGTGTTGGCAGAATAATAACAAAGAAATTTATTGGGATATTACTCATTATAATCTGTTTACTTAAGACTTTTAGGTTTCTCTGAATCTAACTGGGACAGAGATGGTAGAGAATTGCAAGGTAGCAGCCAAGGCTTTAAGGTTCTATCATGGTATTAACCTGATGAAACTGAGAGAAACTTTGGAAAAACTCAGTGAGAATGATCGGCCGCGAGGTCGGATCCGTGTACCTACCTACGAGTCAACTGATTTGGTGTGAGTGTATCACTGTTTATGTAGATTGTATCCCGATGATGTTCTGGCCTAAGATGCCTAAATCCATAAATTAATTCAGTTCGTGCTCCGATGAAATCCCTAAGGAAAATAGCACTTGTGATGCTTGGGACTGTTTCGTAAGATAGAGGCCATTCCTCAGATGGAATTAAAATCTCAGACCAACCATCCTGTTCCGATTTACTCTTTCAATCACTTCCCACCAAACGAATACAAGAGTAGCGCCATAATCAAAACAATATATCCCTCCTTGCCTACTGCGCAAAGTGGGAATAAAATAATTATTAACGCTCTGGGAACGCACGTTGCAGATTTTGCGAGCATATTACTTCGGGGATTTGTAGCCATAATGTTCAAAGAATTTATTGATTTGTTATTAACTTGCTAAACGAGCTTCTAAGAACTGAAAGTAGTCTTTTGGTAAAGTAAGTTCCGAAACACTCAGTTCAATGGACTCCAGCATGAATTGATCCTGTCACCACGCGCATAGAAAGCGAGCGTGCTAACCTTTCGGCTCCGAGTTCTCATTGTCTGTGTTAAGGAGAGTACATCGCTTCGGAAGTGAATATTACTTCCTCATCCTGTAAAATTTATGTATTATTTTTGTTTAATTCAATTAATTTAATTTATGGTATTCAGGCATCTAAGACTCAGGCTGGGGAAGGGGAGGGGAAATATTACAGGAAGATATCAGCCAAGGCCTAAGTTGAAGGTACCATCCCAGCATTTGCCTGGTGTGACTGAGGAAAAACCCTGGACGGACCTCAGTCAGCATGGACGGCCGTTGGTTTTGAACCTCCTGAATGCTAAGCCAACGCTCTACCACTGAGCTACGACAGCTCTTTTGTGATTACACTTTTTAATTTCTCTCTTCAGTTGGCGTGAAGGGGATTCGAACTCGTCAAATTTCGGTTACTAGTACGGCATGCAACCTCTGGAAACATCGTGTAATTACCTTAAAAAGAACAATGGACAATATGCGACACAATATGTTACATTAAATATAGACTTTTCACTACCCTTCCAAGACCAATGAGTCCAATGTCTGACGTTCATTGCGTCATTCATCTTTCATTAAAATACGAAAAATATTCTCTTGCACATTCCTTTCTTTAATAGAAAATCAACTAACAGGTATCTCGTCCTACCCTTCCACTTTCTTTCATAAAGGCCTTATAAATGTTCGAATCCTATTCTGCATTGGCAACACTACTTCCGACAGCGAGTTGTTCCTGTAAACACCAACGTTTTGGTGATACTAGCGTCATCACAACAAATGCATTCCTAGCTGCAACATTTTTTTTTCTATTCACAAAAGGATCACAAAGATTTATTTTCTTACATGTATTAAATAAATGTATTAAAGCTTTACTTACACCTTAATCATTGGTTTGTCTCGAACCTTTTTAAAGCGAGTTCTAGAAATGCCAGATTTGCTTTCTCTTTCTTTTACTTCAAAACACACGTGTTTTCTCTTCACTATATTTTGAGTCAGTCAAATGTTGCCACAGTCTCGATACACAAACTTCCGTAACTCATTACAAAATTTGTTATCAAATACATCCTGAAGCAAAGAAAAAATAGGAGGAAAGTTGTGCTTTTGATTCAGTTCTGCTCAGCTGAGCTATGTATTCAGTTCTTGGTTTCAAGACGGGTGTGTAATGTACGCTGTTTGTAAGAGGAAACTCACAAAAGAGATATTGCACAGCCGCCCACTGTCTTTATCACGTGACTGATAGATTGTGTGTTAAATCGCCTTCTTTTAAAAAAACCAACAAGACTGTTCTTCAAGTAGGATCTTTAACAACAAGCAGAAGCTTTCTCAACTCCCATATAATCAATTTTACCCTTTAGAAAGCAAAAGTCAATTAAATTCAACAGTGAAATATAGTTTTGAAAAAAAAAACTTGGAGAGTGAGCATGAAGGTGAAGCGTGAATCGAGGGTGAAGGCGGAACCACGGTGGCTCAGTTAGTGAGCGCTCACCTATGGTGCTTGGGGTCCTCGGATTGATCCCTGCTCATGCCATGTGGGCCTTGTGGAAGCCAAACACCTCGGGGTGCTCCCGTTTCCTCCCAGTTTCTTTATTCCACCAATTCATGCCATCATCATCCATACGGCTTGTGCTTAAAAGCGTTAAAATAAACTCAGTTCAAATCGAGGATGAAGGCGATTGTGGTTAATGACATACCTAAGAGTGATAGTGGCGGAGAAGTTGTAACATGAGACTGAATTTGACTGAGGCCCACCGAGCCGTCGTAGCGCAGTGGTAGAGCGTTCGCGTGCATTCGGTAAGTCGTGGACTCTATTCCAGCGGATGACCATTCTGACAAATGTTTTCCAAGGTTTTCCTCAGTGACACCAGGCAAACGCCGGGATGGCACCTTCAACATAGGTCCTGGCTGACATTTTCCCCGAATCATTTCACCTTTCCTATCTTGGCCTAAAGGTCATAAATTAAATTCAAATTGCCTGAGGCCCAAGTTCAAGTATAAGGGTGAAGCTAAGGTCGCAGTTACACTGTGGAGCTTGCTGATCAGCTTGCTCCACCGAGCTTTCTCGACGACACTGACGAACATGCTTGTCGAGGAAGCTGATCAGAAAGCTCTATGGTATAATAGCAAAAAATTCGTCAAGCTTCCTCAAGGGCAGGGTCGTCAAGCACGTTGATCAGCAAGCCTGAGACTGTCATAAGGCAAAGTAAACTCGAGTTCCCTCGACAGCAAACTAGTCGAGTAAACTGTTCAGCAAGCTGATGAGTAAGCTCGATAGTTTAAAGAGCAACCTCGACGAAATCTGACTAGACCTCAAGACACGAGGTCGAAGTTGAGTGAGGTTCAGGTCCGGTGTGGTCGAGGATCAAGTTCCATGGTGAGTTTGAGGTTGAAATTTTATTTTGAGTCGGATGACACCTTCAAATTTGACCTTGGGTCCTTACCGCATCTTCTCCCCAGCCCTATCTTGACCTGAGCCATAATTTCATCAAGGTAATAAATTAATTCAATTCAATTCGAACATTTTGACTATAAACTTCTGCTGAAGTCAATTAGTGGGACGAAATATTTTAACAGGCTGGTTGAAATGATATTTGAAAATTGAATGAGAATATTTTGTTTCATTGCGTAATAATCAAAATATTTATTTTATCAATATTCTTTTTGGGTTGAACTTCGGCCTAGCCTGTCTGAGAGATGATGCCTCTCGACGATTACTTCTGGAAACAGTGGTGGTACTGGCCACGGTGTTAGTTGAGATACTATCGTGTCATTCGACTAGTTTACTAATTCAACTGAGGAATACCCTGGAGAACATCAATAAGGATAGCCGGTAGGTTGGATCGAAGCTGCGTGATATCCCATTGCCTATCCCAAATGCAGGACGTAACCGACAGAAACATGGCGGCCGTGACAAAGACATATGGGTAAAAAAAATAAGTAAGTAGCAGAATTCAGTATTCTGTTGTTACCAGAAAACGGGTAATGTCCTTTTGAAAGCTGTGCCTCAGAATAATAATATTCTGAACTGCTAAAAGTTGACCATTTCCACTTTTGTTTGCGTGGACATAATACTAATGTAACTGATATCACTGAATTGATAACTACACACAGGTCCTCAGTACAATAGAATTAAGTTAAATTTGTTATTAATTTTTGACATAAATATACTGTGGCAGTTACACATAATAAGTCTATATAGAGTAATAATCTCTAGTCGCGGGCTGTGTGCAATCATCACAAACTACAATTATTATTACAAAACTTAAGTGCTCTGTATATTTTTTTACCATTAACCAATTTAACTATTTATGTTTATTATTTTGAAATCAGTATTTTCTATTTGACAGTCTAGTGCAGCTAGGAAGCTTGTGACTGCAACTAATCCGAAGGGAACTCCATGGCGCGAGCAATTTGCACTGTTTTGAAAAGTTTCGTGTTTAAATGATAAATCTCGGACGAAAATATGCTGAAGGAACTAGATACCGCGTATCACATATGCCTAATCGGACCTTTTGCGATAAGAGTAGCTTAATAATAACTAAATTAACACCAGAACATTGTTCACTAGTTGTAAATATATATTTGTAAAACTACGGTTAATTAATCGAATATGAAAATCAATTGACGCCGCGGTAGTTCAGTTGGTAGAGCGCATACCTCTGGTGCTAGGGATCCTCGGATCCATCCCTGCTCATGCCATGTGGGCTTTCTAGTGGACAAACACCGAGTGCGTGGGTTTTCTCGGGCTGTTCCCGTTTCCTCTCACTTTCTTCATCCCATCAGCCGTACGGCCTGAGACATAATTGTCTAATGACCTTAAATAAAATGAA
>JAGDQP010059039.1:0-12449 GCA_022664845.1 Lepisma saccharinum | reverse complement strand
AAACGTAAAGAGAGCTTTTTCCTATATTGACTCTCGTAGCTTGCTATCCACGTTTCCTCTAGATACACCTTTGAGTTTATGGGGGAACAGCGATCCCCTGCTTTCCCCCCTATTTCCAGCACTGAAATAGTGGGTCTATATATGTGAGGAAACTGAGGTCCTGACGTATAGCAAGTGAGGATATTAGCGTTAAAAAACGTCTGCTTATGTTATTATATTTGGTATGTATAAGATAAAGCCATCGATGTTAACTTCTTAAAACGTTTTGTTGTTATTCTGTTTCGAGGACATATATTGCTCAAGCAACACAGATCTGTTGGAAACACGTTCGTATAATTTGGAGAAATTCCGACATCTGGTTTTAAGTACCCATCCAGACACTGTCCACGTCTCCCTAAAACTGCATTGAATGATAATATCATATTATAAAGAACATGCAATAATGTTAAAGTAAATTAATAGTAAAATTAATAGTTCTTTGGAAAATATTCTATTCTTTTCAACACGTATGAATTTTAATTTATAATCTTTTATGTGTGATATGTCAATGCTATAAATATATTTCTTGCAGTATATTATTTTTCGGTAGTTACAAAGATATGCCGAACAGTTGATAGAAATATATATTTAGAGTAAGGCTTGAAACAGTATTGACTACGTGTTCAGTAGACACTTTGTATCTTATAAATGTCTTTAGAAGTTGCCTATTTGTTAAAACGACAGACCAAGACAGAACTTCAAATGGAACAATTTTGTAATACGAATAATGATGCAATTTTCGCATCACGTTAGTGAAGAAGTGTGTATTGAGGGAAGTGAAGTCAGAAACTGTTGCGAATAGTGCACCTCCTTTTCCACCTCTGAGAAATTCAACACCATCTTTTGAAGAACTGT
Organism: Lepisma saccharinum; assembly: GCA_022664845.1. NCBI lineage: Eukaryota > Metazoa > Arthropoda > Insecta > Zygentoma > Lepismatidae > Lepisma > Lepisma saccharinum. Next base: position 11,555 of record JAGDQP010059039.1, on the reverse strand, counting down.
CTACTGTGCCACAAAACTTCCAGATAACCAAAGCATGAGGAGGAAACATACAGCAGGAATAGTAATTTGTCCTGAATTCATAAAGGCATTACGTGCAACAAAGGGTAAAACCATTTAAGAGAAGCTTTTACGTGACACTGTTTCTACATGACGACCAAGTGTTGGCAATACGATGCTCTTGAACTGATCTGAACAATCCTGACAACCATTATGGAATATGTAATACTTTTTATTACAAGGAGAAAGATTGATAGAATTAGGTACAGTGTAATGGGAGTGGAACGTGGTTCCATGAAGAGTGTGTCACCAATGGGAAAAACGTGGATATTAAGTGCTGTAATTAAATCAACTTTTTAGTAAATTATATTGTATCTTTTTCATAGCACTCCTTTCAAACCTGCCTTTGTTTAACATACGATGTAGTGTCGAAATCTCTCCGAACGAGTGTGGAAATATCTCGCGAGTTCCCTGACTGGGCCTAGCTCTAAGAGTTACTTGTTTCGTTAAACTTAACAAAGAACTTTACATTGTTTGTGATTTTGTACATTGAATTAGAGTCCATTATAAGAATATATATACTAAAACAATAGAATTAGACACACTTTATACATAGTTTGGGTTTTTATTATTTCTAACGAGTCGAGATGCCCCTAAAAGACCCTAAGCAAGCTTCTGAGATACTGCAAGCATGTTATCATAGTGACAGTCAGTTTATGTAGGCCTACGAGAATTTGAGAACGGAATTGTTCAAAAATTGTAATACAGTGACATATTATTTACAGTGTATAATTAGGAAACCTATAAAATATTAAGCAAAACTTGAACCAAATTATTTATGGAACACACGTTAGCAACATACCGGGTTTGTGCTTTAGTTACGTGTTCAGTGAAAAAATACAACTACTTTTCGTCGAAGGTGGTATGGAAATTATGCTTAATTATGTCTGATAATTACACGACTAACCACATTTTCCAAAGTCGAAACAAGTATTCTGTGTATTTGGCTGCGTGTTTTCCATGACGCATATCTTGGACCTTGATATAACTGGTAGAGCTTGATGCAGTAAGCAAGTATGAATCAAGTCAATAAAGAAATGAATGAATAAATAAATAAATAGATAAATAAAAGGGAGAAAACAAATACACATGAAAGGAGAACTCCTCCCAAAACGTGTACAGTAACTGTTCATGAGTGATTATTGTTAATTTTTGTTCGTTCTAAGAGACACATCCTTACTTATTAAATGAGGGAACTACTTGTTAATTATTTCGAGAAAATTCCAACCTTCTTGGCATATTTTTTTTACTTTACAGGTTTTATTTTTTCTTTCTTTCATTAAACTAGCGATAACTAACTCAAGGGGAAAAGGTACTTGTTTGTTTACGAAAAGAATTTTTTTAAAAAAAGCTAAGTATTTTTCGATAAGCAGAGTACAGCAATTACTCAAGTTCCTGCCATGCTAGTAGAGGAAAGTTTCTATATTTGGAGCATTATTTCAATATAGACTTAGCCCAGTGGTTAAAACTTTCCTTTCAATGTGAGAGATCCAGAGTTGGATATTCGCTTTCCTGTGTAGACCCAGCATCATACTGCAAACTGGGGAAATTCTTGAATTAAGAAATACTAAACTCTGGTCTCGAAAACCAGTTAAACCAGAGATAAAGACAAGGATTACGATATAAATAAAAAAAATGGATGCACAGCAATAACAAGCGTAAGAAACTGACTTAGAACTGAAAAAAATGTTCATATATATTTAGACTAACTGTTATATATTCATTAAATTATTAACGGCATCGATCAGTCCAGTTTATAAGATAAAGATCAATGGCAATTCCTAGGTGCCATTATTTTCACAGATTCTACAGTGTTGCAAGATCAGTGACCGAAATATTACAGACAGAAGGTATTATTGTTTTCCCTGTAGTATTACATTTTAAAAAAATTCACTTAGTACCAACTTATTTGTTTATTTAGTGTAACACTAGTAAGGCTAGGGTCATTAGGGTTAACAACGTGTAAATAATATCAGAAAAGATTCGCATATGCACCCAAATGAACAAGAACAGATATTCATAATCGTGAACACTGATTATAATATAGTATTTCAAGTGAATTAAGTAGTAACTGGCATATCACACATGACACATTCATGTTCTTCTACATTTTTTTAGTATTTTTTAGGCCTAAATTTAGACTTGCTTTGTTCAAATATTTGTTTCATGGACGAATACTGGTGGGCACGAATGATGTGCTGTACTACGCAACGTGTAAGAAGAGATTGAGAGATTCCTGCTTCAGTATCTCTACCATGACGTGCAATCAATTGATCATTTGTGTGTACAAATGTACTGCCATATAATGTATCTATGTACATTCTTACGGAGAATATATTCCAAGAATATGAATACCATGTTAGAGAGTAGGGTAGTCTGGATCTGTTACGATTAGACGGGGATATAATATCGATCATAAGAAAAAAAAACAGGTCATGTGTTGCGAGTCTTTCCCTCCAATGGTACTTTAGTCGATAGAGTGAAAAAAAAATCGCAAATCATGATTGTAGATTGACCTGATTTCCATCCCTGATCAATATAGACCCAAATTACCCTAGTAATGTTATGTGTACAATTGAATAGCTGTAAAAAGTTGAAAAAGCTCTTTTCGTATGAGTTTTGTGAGATGGAGCGTAAATATGAACCCTTTTTATTGTGCACTTATTTACACTTTTCGTACACATTTTTTCGTGTCTGTTTTGTGCACAAGAAGTGTACTAAATAATGTGTAGAAAGGGAGGGGGGTCCGTGATATGTACCATAAGTGTAGGTAGTGTTACTTAAATGCAAGTAATGTGCACAAGAAGTGCGAATGTCTTTCTGAAGGTGAGTTTTCAACACATATTGCACACTCAATTCGTCAAAACTAATACTTTTTAAGCACGTATTGTGCACAATAGCCCTTGTAAATTCCGCCTTATTCATAGCATCAAACTGTTTTTCTTTCAGTATATAGCGATAATAATGACGAATATACTGTTGTTTCTCGTTAACTCAGATGAAACAGTAGTCTGCCAACGACACAAATCTGGCTCAGTGCCCGTTTCAAGGAAACTTTTTCTACTTACTTCCCGGTCTATCAAATTCGCATAGGGGAAGGACGGTAAATGGCGAACACCTAAGCTTTTAATAAGATTGCACAAAAACTATTTAACCAATTTTAGAAAACGAGATAGGTTAAATAAAAGTCAGACTCTTCTCTACAATGTGGTTATTAACATTTGGACATTGTTTCAAAACTAAACCCCCAAAACTGAGTTTTTAAAAAAAGGTCTGTACTGCTCGTAATTGACTGATAATTACCTGGTCTGATAATAACAAACCTGGTCGGGTAATAACAAACAGGATTTCACCACTAACCAGTGTGCATTAAATTACATTTTACTAATATTTCCCAATGAGTATTGTAAAGATAAATGATATACAAACACAAGTTTATTTGATACTTGAACATACCAAAATATCATGGAATTAATTAAGACTTGAGTTATTTTCTATTTTTCAGTGATGAACCTATAATGACTATTTACAGTAATCACATAAGTATGGAAGTTACTTTTCCCACCCACTCACGCACTACATTCAGCATGAGTTCAGTTCAGACAGTTGTCACCTCCATCTTCACTTATATCACAACACCCAAATTCACCGCACACACTACAGAAAGACGCGTTCGCCATTGTCCACCATGGGACGCCATTACAGAATCAAGTCATTAAACTTGTCCAAAAACGTGGAACAAACACTGCAATGATAACGATTTTTCTATACAGGTCATGAGGTTCCCTGGGCACCTATGTTCGGGTCAGGCCGGGACACCAAAAGTAGCCCGGTTTCAGCTCTGAACAGTACAAGAATTACACATGTTTTTACACTGTTGGGAAGGGAAAATGAAAGAAGATCCGAAAATTTTAAAGTGTATACTATGAAGGAGAATTAAAGGTTAGTGCGATAGAAAAGCTAAATAACATTTAAGTATTAACAAAGTACAATATATTAGAAATGAAGAATATTGACGGCTATACGAAAGAGGGGATGGAACTGGTTGAAACATTGCTTGTGCAAAAAATTATAAGAGAAAGGAGAATGATGAAGAAGTCGAATGTAACTTGAAAGACAATATTTTAAAGAAGAGAAAATGGTATGCTAAGTCCTCGTTCAGTCTGCTACAGCAGATATGTTATATAAAATATGTCTACAGTGGCAAATTTCATAGCCAACCGATGAAGCAGGTGCTGTTCGATTGTTCATGTCAAAGATAACACTTCTGAAAGAAAAATATTCTCACTCTGCAAATGATATGTAAGGTTAAAGTAGGAAAAATCAGTATTCATGTTGAAACCAGAGCTGAATTCGGTCACCGGGTCATTCAGGTCCGCAGGTGTCCCCAGGTATATGATTTGGACACGGCCTAACCCCGAAGGCAAAGCAGGTTCCCTCCCCCTTTATTATACACTGTTGTATTTCAACAGTGTTTCTTTCAGGGATGACCAGGACTGCTGGCGTCAGCCCCAGAGTACGGAAATTACGAACCTGAAAAATTCCCAACAATAACAACGCAGTACTCATGAACCAGGAGGTAACGTCGCGGTCGGCAAAGGGCAGGCACGTGAGTTTGAACCCACGGCCAGCTATCCTGAGTGAGGTTTTTCCCTTAGTTTCACCAGGCAAATGCCAGGATGGCACCTTAAGTAAGGCCTTGGCCGCTTCCTTTCCTATACTTTCACCTATACCAGCTTAAGCAAAAGATGCTTGCTTAAAGGTCATACATGAATTCAATTAATTCAATTTCAACAATAGTCTTCCCTGGAAAGAACACAAAAGGAGGTGTGCAAGTACCCCATTTAGCACAGACTGTTCTGTAAGAATTTTGTGTTTTAAGTATTGAATAGGATACAATCATAGAAATCTTCTACAACACTCAAAAATAAAGTTGCCGTATCTAATATTCATGATAGTGCAAAATCGTCAAGGGGCCACGATTCACTTGGATCAAGATTCGATCTTCAAGTCTCTTTGTCACAAGCAATTTGGTGATTCGAATGAAGACGAGGTCACAGGGTCAATGGGGTGAAATTTCGGACCGAGCCGCCGGGTTACCTATATCAGGATCAGGATGGGTCATTGGATCACCCAAAGTGACCGTATTTCAGCTCTGGTTCAAACTGCTTGCGGATATGCTACTGGAAATACACCTTGAATGACCATATGGAAATCATTTCTCCAGCTAAATCATGTCACTATCGACCGTCGCGTCGGTTGGGACATCAATCAGATTTCGATTTGATTGGAAACATGCTAAAATGCGCCAAGCACCAATGCACCAAGAAATACTCTCATAGAAAAGAAAGCATTGACCATAGGCAATTTAGACATGTTTATGAGTTGAATGTCTGCTTGTTCGTTGCTTTACCATGTAACCACCAGAAGACACGAGACAAATCTCGGAGTTGGGAAAAAATCTGGAAAGCACTAAATTTGCCTTAAAGTATCTACCTCTATTGGGAGTAACGCGAAATGATAATGAGGATGCCATTGAAAGCATGAGATGAATAACTGAAGAAGTCGTTAAAGAAGCAGGATTATTCCAGTATGGAAACAAAGCCAGGTAATTGTTAACAGAAATAAAATGACAAACAGTGTAATTACATACTGTAATAGAATGTACTCAATGAGTTTATTACGGTAAACATCCTGTCTCAATGGTATGTGCGATGTCATTACTAAGAAAAACACACACACACAAAAGCACGATGCTCAAAGTTATAATGGAAATGAATAGAATGTTATTGTCTGATGCGTGCGCAATGGGTTACTAAATATAACAACAGATGAATGAGTCAGTGTTAATGCTAAAGTGAACTAACTACATATAATCATTAATGTCTGGACAATGTAGATGCATTTTTGTGTTCAAGAAATTATCAGGAAACGTTTTTTTTTTCAGCGAACCTAAAAAAAGAAAACTCTTCTCATTTCGTATCGTCTGCGAACAGAGAACCTGACGTCAGATTTTAGATCAATAACTTCGATTTTATCCTAGCGCTTGAACACAGAAAAACTTATTTCAGATTGGGACTCAGAGGTCTCCAATAATTCAATATATGGTTTGATCAATGCAACAATAAGCTTATTTGAAATCCGGTGTATCTTTTTGAAACACTATATACAGTCTTATAGTTTCTCTTGAGATATTTCCAAAACGTTTATTTCTACTTAAAATGGAGTCTGATCGTTTTCCCCTTGGACTTTAATGTGCATTTTGTTCCCCATACATCCTGTGGTCCAGTGCTGGACAATTTGGATCAATACTTCAGGAGACACACACATTGGAACCCTGCTGTTGGCCATACTGACTGAGACTTTGCAGGGTTTAACCCATCTTTACCACACGAATACAGGAATGGTACCTGAACTAAAACCCTGGCCAATGTTTCCCTACCTGCTCCCTCCCCGGAAGATTGCTCACGGAAGGATGTCATCCCATAGAATATAAATAATTAAATGTTTCCTACGGCGGGAAGCAGTTGTAAACCATACGCTATTTACCTTTGATGAAAGTAATGAGTGTTTTGCCCCGAGGCAGAAGTTTGTAACCGATTTTTAGGGACTGGAGCCAAAGGTAGTTTGCCATTGCCTTCCACCGAAATAGAAATTATGTAAATGTTCTAAGAATGGTGTCCAAAGTTTCAAGTAAACTCTGAACCAGATACATCCAAACGACAATAGAATTCAGGTCACGTTGATTACAAAGGGAGAAACAGCCCCCGTGGTGCAATCGGTAACGTTACGAACTTCAGATTGGTAATAAAAAGACACACGGGTTCCTATCGCGGCGTTCAAAGTTTTTTCTTCAGAGTTTTACGAAGTAAGAGTAATCAGTGAGTGACGTCATCTCTGAGAGGTGAAGGGCTTAGATCAGAAACTTCCGTTCAACATAAATAAAAGCAACTTTGTAAAGAAACAAGTTGACAAGCTTTGCCACCTATTTAGCGGGACTCTGACCATAAAAAAAAAAAAAAAGAAACTGAAATACAGAAGGATCTAATTTGCAATCATGTATTACGCCTTAGGTTCCTTGATAACAACGCTATAAAAATGGAGATCTTATAATACCGCTCAGTCCGTCTGTCGGTATTCAAAAAATCTCAGAAACCAAAAGGTATGGAGAGGTGGTTCAGGTGTCGTTACTTCTGGGCTAGCTTAGAGCCGAGGAACCGTCGTGATTGGTGGCGTGGGTAAGTGTTGCTAACACATTTTCTTGAAATAAATTGTTCAAATTGTTTCCATTTCGTAAGACCTATCTGCATCAAAATTGGCATATACATTACTCGACACAATAGCAAATTACTGTGATTGTCCCCGTCCCCCAAGCTAAAGTGTTGCCAACCTATTTTCTATAAAATTCATTTTTTCAAATTCCATTACGTTAGACGTAGCAACACCAACATTGACATATTCATTATTCGACACAACAGAAAAATACTGTAGGTGCTACCGTTCCTAAGCACTCAATTGTCAGTGTTGCAAACCTATTTCATAAAATTAATGTTTGTGAGTTTGATACACTTGCAAGGGACCAGAGGCTTTACGATTGATAGTATAAAATTTCAGCGCCAACCTGTTTTATCCCAACTCGAATGTCACTTTATTACAATGATATTTTCAAGTGCAAAGGTGGCACATTTCTAGTGCACTATCAGAACACATTGTGTACACCTTCGCACATTAAAAATGCGTTACGATTGATTATTTCAAATTGTTTCAAAATTTACAAAACAAGGAACTTTAAAAATGCAGACATTCGTTGGTTGGACTTAGGTAGAAGAATATGTTCTATTTGAACAGAGGTTGACCTTCATAGTGATATTTTATTGGTAGCGCACTCGACCGGCACCCAGGTTCGATTCTTGGTCTCTACACCTACGAAATCATTTGTCCATTTATAACATGTTACATATAGCTTTTGTGTAAAGTAAATTAACGTTTAAGAGCTTGTCTTCACTGTAAAAGAAAAAAAAAATGTCCTTACACATTACAATTAATAAAATATGGCCTATGAGTGCACTATCAGGGACTGACAAGTCGCGTAATATGGTTAATAGATTGAAGAAGTTCGTTGCTAAAATGAGCAAGCTTAATTTTATAAAACAGAAGGCGAATAAAAGGTGTAGAAGAAGTAATCGTGTTAAGAAAGGAGATGCACAAGAAATGTAGACCTCTACATACGCGTAATTCACATTATGAAAGACGATTGACATACGAAAGTGAGTTTAATTATTAATGCTTGTTTTCGTTCCGTGTAGAGTATGAATGCACTTCCTTTCTATAGTTAAGTTTTACGTTAAAATACGAAGGATTACCAGTAGCAAATATCTTAGGATAACACTGCACAAACACTGTTTATATAACTAAACAGGTTACCTCACACGTGCCGTTATTGAAATCTCCAAGAATGTTGGAACTAGAGGATAACCGAAAATCATACAAAAAAAACTGAATCCGAAGGTCTGCCATCTTGGTGTGTACAGTCAGAATTTAGAAGAGTGGTAAAGACTTAGGCCAGTTTTTCACGTACGCACTCGCCGCATGCTTTGCTTGCGATTTCTGTGAGCAATAGAAATTCTGAAACAAGTGTTTCAATTTGGGCTGATTTTCATTGAAACACGTGTTTTATTGCGTGTTTTATCGTAAGGTAAGTGTAACACGTGTTTCAATTGGCTACTCACCCGAATTGCAAGCAACGCAATCTTTCATGAAAATCAGCCCTTAGATACTCGGGCAACTCACAAGGGAAGCCCGCAGCTGGTGTGTGCATGAAAAGGCTACCTTGAAGTGAAAGTGTTTAGATTGGAAACTAATGTACCGTAAATCCATCGAACTAGCTGTTGTTGGGTAGCAGTGTTTATACTCTTCTTCATCTCTGCACTCCAAGATGGCGGACTGACATTTTTGACGTTCTGATTCACTTTCTTTTGCCTACCCTCTTTTTATATCTCCTGTAACTTAACTGCCATGACGTCATGTATGGGGCATTCTTATTAGTTCTATAAATATTGTTGTAGAACTGCTATTCTCCTTCTTCTTTTTAATATTCTGATTTTGTTTTGTGAGGGCATGGATCTCGATACGGGAGACGGATCTACTTCTAGTGACCCGAAATTGAAGCCAACGCAAGCCATGATCACCTGGAAGGTGAACTTGATTAAAAAGACAACTGAATATCACGTTCCGCACAATACCAAATTTAATATATTCCAATCTTCCTCCTCTCTTCCTTAGCTAGATCTTCATCCATACTTTGCTTCCATACACCCGGGCATACGCCAACCAATAAGACGCAAGTAAATCCTAATTCACCAGACAATATTAATCCAAAACCGGCATTAAGTTAACTCAGCTTAATTGTATTGGGCCAGTCGATCCATCTGCAGTATCTAAATCCATGTTGTGAGGGCAATATTATCTTCTATTTAAGTTCAGCAGAAATTGAATGCATGAATTTTGGGCCTTTGGAATAAGTATCCTGTTCCTGTTATTCAAATTAGTACACTTTTTAAAATTTATTTGAAGGCTGCAAATGAATTATTAAGTTTTAAATGAGGATTTATTTACGTCAAGAACGGTATAATATGAGCTCTTCGTATTCCGACTATTCCCCTCATTCAAGAAGCAGTGTAACCAAAGTTCACAACTAAAAACAACCATAAAAGAAATATAGTTTTGGTGAATCTTTTAGCTGTTTTGTAGCTTACATGGCCGAATAAGTATTCTAAAGCATAATTTTAACTACAAAAGCCAATGCTAAGTTGGTAACACTGTTCATTCGTTACTGGGAAGAAAGGCCATCGAATTATTTCTCAATCGTTCAAAGTTCTTCTTTGCTCTCTTTTCAAATGCATGTTGGCTCAAACATCTGAGAATCCAAAACGGCGGGGGGAGGGTAGTAAAGGTCGATCTAGGGGTTAAGTGTCTTGTGACGTAGGCACGGACGTCATATGTAATTGCATATTTTATATATATGGCAGGAAGGTAGCTAAGTATATGGCGATTTTATGGTTAGTTTCAGAATGGCAAATACGTCGTCAAACATTCATCAGCCCTCGTTTCTTCGACCAAACGACCGACTTCCAATATTGCACCCGCTACAAAAGACCAGCCATTAATATGAGTTTTACGAACTGAAAACTAAATTGAAATCCGTTTAAATATGCAAATAAACAACAAAAAACCGACAAATATTTTGCCAGAAAGGAAGTTCATTGCAAAAGAACGGAAGCAAAAATGGAATTCCAATTAAAGAAAAAAATGATAAAAAGGAAAGATGTTAATGGAAACTAAAGCAGGAGTAAACGTTGTTCGTAAAACTCAAATCTCAGATTTTATTGAAGAAACAATGCCTTGCCACTTCTATAAAAGACCCACACAATTAAATAATGAATGGAGTAAGGTTAAAGATATACCACTGGTGCTTCCCAGTCGTGATGTTTTATTAACAATAAAAAAGATATCCTGCCATTTTATGAGATTTGCAGCGATAACACTTAAAGATTTGTTTTCTTCTTTGCGAAATTTGGTTTAAGTTGCTATGTAGATCTCAATAAGCGACAATAAGAGGAGAAAATAAATGCGAGTTTTAATACACATGTCTGGTTCTTTTCCGGTTGTAATTTCTCGAAATATAACTACATTTCTGAATTTAATGAAAGATAAAAATGCTCTCTATTCTTTTAGGAATCAGGACCAGTTGAACAAAACACTTTTATCCCGATTTAATTTAATCAACGAATCATTGATAAAAACAAGTATAGATTGCGGATCCCATTCTCTTGATACCTTTCATGCCATCTGGTGTCAGTCCACTCGAACGAGGAATGAAATAATGCTAGAGTATTCATTCAATGATTGTGACTAACCGAGAAAAAAAAAGCATGGAATGAGAGATCAGTATTTGATACTAACTACATCTTATTAGTTCGCAAGAAATCTGTAAATATTTTGAGTGATTTAGTAGCATTCCTTTGTTCCTAGTTCGGCTGGATTGACACCAAGTGACATGATAAGATGAGGGGAGAATGAGGAAAACTCCTACCTTTAATTATTTTATCTGTGACACATATATATATATTTTGTAGCTATAAGAGCTCATTTTCATGAAAGCTTGCGTTGCTTGCGATTTGGGTGAATAACCAATTAAAACATGTTGCGTTTCGTGGTGTAGTTTTATTACGTGGTGTAACACGTGTTTCAATTGGCTATTCACCCAAATCGCAAGCAACACAAGTGTGTTTGAAAATCAGTCCTGACACTGTGTATAATACTGGTCATCAGACTATAGTAAAATATCTGGAAGAGCGGGGGGTGGGTCTGAGTCATAGATGCCTAAAGACCATATATCAATTCAAGAAAGCGAGTGACACCTTCATAAAGGGAGTTTTTCTCGCCAGCGCGCACAGTAAAAAATAGCTGTGTTAATTCAACACAATCCGGTGTCCCAA
>JAGDQP010059037.1:0-12450 GCA_022664845.1 Lepisma saccharinum | reverse complement strand
CAGATGTCGAGAGACAGATAACTTGATAACAGAACAGAGAACCCTCCTGGGGAATACACCAATCGCTGAGGTTCTGAGAAATCCAGAACTGGCGGTGATCCTCCGGGAGGCAGCGAATAAAGTATCGGAATATCACAAAAGAAAATTTTTGGATGGTAGACGGCGTCCCGCGGCATGAAGTGGGGAGTGAGAAATTACTGAAAAAGTGCTTCGAACCGCGAACGTGAACGCGACTACCGCGACTTCCGTGAGCGGGTATACGAGGTGCTATATGAGTGATAAAAAAATGGACTAGAAATTATTATCCATGAACTGGACTATAAAAGGATATATGACGTTGCTGGAACTCCTGCAGCAGGAGTGCCTCACGAGGAAGGCCTGGTAAGAGACACTCATGTGTGGAAGTGATATGCGTGTATGGTGGCGGGATAAGTGTAAATGTGTACTAAGTTTAAGATCAATAGCAACAGCAAATAAGGGTTGAGATCGCGGAATCCGTGAACAAAACCATATAAATTAATACATAACCGCGAGTGAATGTGTGTGTGAAAGTGAAAATGTTAAAAGCATACGATCGGGGCGGAAGAGGAAGAAGAATTGGATCATTACACAAACTTTGTAGATTGAACAACTATTCTACGGCTGCAGTGACCCCCCCCCCTCAGAATTCTCTCCAATCCTCGGACCCTCCCCAATCAAAGTATGGATGAGAAGAATGAAAGAAGAAAGAAGAAGATGACTCCTGCAACGAGGGAAAAGACTACTAAGAAGGAAGATGTACGACCAACAACAGCATCAATAACTAATATCTTATCTCGTTGCAGGACGCAGAAAAGAAGAAGATGCCAGTCTTCAAGTCGTGTGTTGTCATGTGTTGTCCTGTATCGTCTTGTCTAATGTGTGTTATATGTTTAAATGTATGTATGTTCTTTATTTTAATAAAATTAGTATTTAGTAGATAGGGAATCCCCCCAAGGAAGTTCCAAAAGATCTGGAACAAAGGCCAGGAGAACATTCTGGATGCCTGGCCAAGAGTCCGTCCCGCAACCCCAGAGGTCTCTGACCGATGGAACACAGAGGCTTCTTGGAGTGCCTGAATTCCGGCAATCCAAGAATCTCTAGGGACATGCCTGCCCCAAGGCAAGGAGCTCAAAAATGAGCGTGATGTACAACCTTGAAAGTACACAACTTGGCATGTGTAAAGGATACAAAGAGGCAGGAGTGGTATGCGGGTCCCCCTAAATAAAAATAATCTTTAGACAGTTCAGTATTAGGGCTTTCTTAAAATTGACTTTCTTGTTTTTGTAATATGACCAAAAATGTTAGTATACTGTCTAACTGTACCTCTTCCCCTTAAGATAAATAATACAATCGCTAATATTTTCACGAAGGACGCTGCTTCACAGGAACAAATATTTGGTAGGGGTTCCAACTCCTGGACACTGCGGTGCCAATGATTGGTACACATCTTCACGTCTCGAAAACGTATAGTGAACGTATAGTTGGGCATGTAGGGGAGAGCTGGCAACTACTGGTTCGAGGGTGTCAACCAGGGATTAAATTCTAAGCCGATCGGTGAGAGGGCTCTCATCCAATTATCGTTTCTAACAAGTAAAACTTTGGTAAACTTTATTTTTATATTTGCTAGTCTAGTAACTTTGGACTTCGGTCGTTACGATTCGCCTTTAACTGTTAAAATTCACACTCATGCCCATGCCGGGACTCGAATCCGGGACCTTTGAGCCGATGGCCTACCGCCGCAGGCCGCTCGGACACCCGGCCGGCGTTTCTAACAAGTGTATCCCACCCTAGTCATTGATTCTAATTGACCAAATATTACCGCATAATTTTCGACAGATGTATCGTGTGCATAATATAATATATAAATACAATATCCATGGCGTGCCATAAAATGGTGGGTGGACCCCAGCCCTCCGTTGCAAATCGAATGGTGGGCTCAGGCCTCCCGAGCCCAGCTTGAATTATTCCCTGGTACCAAAAGTAGGTCATTTTGCTGTTATAAATAAAAAAATATATGTTCTGCATTTTTATTGTTTCAGTATAAAATTAATTCCAGCCATCTAAGGGTTTATACTGTTAGCCATTAACAGAAAAAATAAAACAGGATTACATATGAACTTCAAGTGTCAAAACGACAATGGTCTAAAAGCAAGGCCGCACTTGGATTTTTACAAGAGGGTCCAAACTTTGATTTTGACGTCCCGTTCGAAGTAGCCAAAGCTTACGACAACCAAAGTAAATGTTAATTAATTATAATCTGTATTATTTTCTGTCAACGCGGTTTTTTGTAATTGAATAAACTTATTTTGTTATACGGTAACAATCTGAAATTAATAAAGGACATTAATATATTATTACCTTTTTTATCCGAACAAACGACCAATATAGTTGCACCACTATTTTACGCTAAGTTTTTCAATATATTTCATTCTACGCATAAAACTCACAAGATATGTGAAGAATTCCCATTAATTGATTTATAGAAAATAGTCTTTGAGAAAGAAATAGAACCGACTAAAACCTTAAAAATAATATTTTCAAATTTGAAAACTTTGAAGTCGATAACAATTATTAGTTAAAACATACAACCACCTAGTTTTGTAGCAAGCTATGGCTAGTTACTAAATGGTTAGTAACTTATACAGTCACCGAAGTATGTACTGCGCGAGTTGAATAAAATCTAACATTTAACTTTTAACATTTAAATTGTATTTATGGACCAGATAGGAAGTTGTGATTATGCTGTGACATGTTTGAGGAACAGATGTAGCAGGTTTAGTTTAACGGTGCCTATCTAGTCCATAAATGTGTTAAATTCTAAACCAAATGGTAGACCATGGACTATAATTGCTAGACTCCCGAAGAACATATTTCCGTGACTGTACGTAGTAGCCTGTTTTCTAGTAGTTTTAGGCTTCATCAGCAAGTGCTGTGACGCCTTATGCGCCCTCTAAGTCCATCCGTCGACAACTTTCAACTCAGGAACTACTGTAGCTACGAAGGTGGTTGAAGTGTCGTTGGAAAGGTTTCTGCAAGACTAAGTCAAAACCGTATAGATGATACACATTGCAGGGGTTGTTCCAGAAAGGGGGCAATTTATATCTTTGGAACTATTAGGGCTAGGAAAGAGATTTAGGTATTGTTGGAAAGGTATCGAAAAGACAAGTTCAAACTCGTATCATTCATCCAGATTTCAGGGGCAAATACAGAGATTTCTGGGGAGTAATTTTCAATTTTTGATGTATAGTACTAGTGCTAGGAAGGTGGTGGAGGTGTCGCTAGAAAGGTCTTGCCTCAATTTTTCCAACAGAACATTTGAGGCGTATGCGCGGAAAAACGTCTATGTACTATATTTTAGGACTTAACATAGAATTTTGTTCGCGCATACGCCTCATTTATCATATAAATAGGATATTAACTGCTGATGTTAATAGTTTATATGAACAGTCCCCCGACTGGGCTTCGCCTCACTTGTTTAACTCAGCGCCGAATTGTAAGATGTGGAATTAAAGAAACTAAAAATATTACTTTTACTTTCTAGTGCGTCTCTTTGGATTTAGTTCGCTTTGTATTTCAAAACAAAAATAATGGAATGTGACCATCAGCCGATGTGATTAAACATACATTAAGAAAATATTAGTAATATATATTCTCATGCATAGATTGAAATTGGATTTTTTTGACGTCGGTTAAAATTTTGGTACCCCAAAAATTAAAGCAAGAAAAGTAGTCTCTTTGTTAGGGCGATTTGAAAACATATTACGTTTTGTTCTTGAATCATTGTCGATTTCAAGTATGTACGTGAAATTTAATAAATTATCTTCTTTATTTGATCCTTTATTAGAGTTTTTCTTTGTTCTATGACCATAACCATAATGACAACATTGAGGACCGTACTGCCTCTCTGATTATTTCCCTCGCCTTGTTCTTGTTCTTTGGCCCTGATGACTATTTTGGACATATTTGTCCACTCGACAAAAACTAATCTGATGCATAATATAAATATACTCACGATACCATATATTAGTGATATAATTCATCCGTACGGGGTTACAATATATTACAATCTCTCTGTTAGAAATTATGTCCAGAAAACTCTTTCTCTACTTGCAGAAAGAAACTTTCATTAGAAGTAAATTGTACCTCACGAAACCGTAGCGTTATGTGATAAAAATAAATAGGATCATATTACCCAGGGACCGGCAAGAAATGAATCATCGAGTATCACTTATTATATAAAAAGGTACTGATACTGACATCCCGCCTTCTGTAAAATAAGATCATACCTTGAAACGATCTGCCTTGTTGGCTATTATCATAGACTAAAGAATAAATAGACTTAACACGCTTCCCCATTTCTGTTTGCGATAAAACTAATGGGTTTTTGTTCAGGAGCACGTGATTTTGAATTCATCCGCTAGGTAGCTCTGGTGCTTCTCTGGTGGCTACTTTTAGCCGCTGTTGATTTTCACTAGATGGCTCTGGAGGCCAACTTGCCGTAGTGTCCTGATAGAGTTGCCAATCGGTTATTCCCGAAAGAATATCACATCCCAGAATCTAAGCTGTAGCTTGACCCTCACCCTATTCCAGTAACCATGAAAGGAAATGGTTTTTCCACGTGTCAACACATTTCTCCGTAAAAGAAAAAAGATCAGACAAGTTGACATTAGTCTGGATCCACTGTATAGTCCCGTAAAAAGATTGATGTGCAGAGAGTTTCTTTGTAATTTCGAGTTAATTGGGTTGTAACTTAAAATTTTATTTTTGGTAGACACCTCAATTCCCTTACGACATCTGCGCAGCCGCCATTTTCCAAAATGGCGGCCAAACAGCCATTCCGTGATTGCCCCATTTACGTTGATCTTCGTTTTACCGCTTTCCTGTGAAAAACTAAATAAACATTCATCTCAACTTTGAAAGAACATTAAATTTCCCAAAAAATGAGTCCTAGTAGAGTCGAATATGGAGACTTTTCTCCATAACTTCAAAAGTTATGGAGAAATTAATCTCATAATGCCGTCTCAAGGTCTCATATTCGCATTTTAGTATAAACTTTTAACGATTTTCACAGTTTCCTGCTTTCCTATCAAAAATTAAGCAAACATACATCTCTTAACTTTGAAAAAGGATTAAATTATATCGAAGAAATGAGTCCTAGTAGAGTCGAATATCTTCATTACTTCAAAAGTTATGGAGATATAAATCTGATAATGCCGTCTCATACGGACATTTTTGTCTGAATTTTTAAGGGTTTTCAGGGTGTATTGCTTTCCTGTCAAACATTAAGCAAACTGACATCTCTTAACTTGGAAAGGGACTTAAATAAAAAAAATACTGTCCCGGGTTGGAGTTACTGGTCTCCCACCAGGCGCCTCCCCAGGTGGCGGATAGAGGAATACCTACCAAATATGGTGGATACCGGAATTATTCCGGGGCGGACCAAAACAAGTACTGCTGCCTTGCAGTCAGTAGAGGGATCTACAAAGGCTAGGGGAAGATGACCCCGAACAAAAATATAATGGTGAGGAGAATCAGCATTATCATTACCACTCTGAGGCTGAAGGTGAATGACATCGGCAAGGCTCAGAGTAGAGGTCCGGAATTTTTAGCCCGGACCCAGCCTGGCCCCTGAATAATGTGAGATCTGGCTCGAGCCCGAAATATGTTTTAGCCTTTAAGCCCGAGGCCATGTTATAATCAAATTAGCCCGAATTACAGAAACTTAATAATTAATGAAAAATAGCATTTTAGAGGTTTTATTTTGCGGTTTAAAAAGTTACATGATTCAGAGAGAACAACGAAATAAAGGTTATTGTTTACACTTACTAACTATATGGATTCTCTAAAAAGCAATGTTAATTTATATAAATTCTCATGAAATGGGAATACGTGTATTCACTCAGCTCAGACTCAGCCCTGGAGCTCAATCATTGTTTAGTAGTACATTAACACACAATATGAATACTCTAAATATTTAAAACAAAATGTCCATTTGTACAAATTCTTGTTCCGAATGCTTTTGTTCTTTTAATTCAGTGTAAGAAATAGTACTTTCACAGACAAGCTAAGCATGTTTATTTTTGTTTCTTTTAGTTTTTCTCTCCATAGCACAGTGATAATCATATTTTCAGTGTGGGGGTCTCCTGTTTTACCGAAGTTACAAATTTAGATGCGCTTTAAAAGTTCTCCAGAAAGAACGGTCCGCTAAATATAGTTGTACAGTATATTTACAAAGTTAGGCCCGAAAAATATCGTTGTATATCTAACATTTTACGGCCTGATCCCGGCACGAGCTCGAAGTAATCTATGCTTTGTGGGTCCGAGCCCGTGCAGATATCTAGCTCAGAGATGGATAGAGAACGGCATCTTGATTGTCTGCCTTTACTGCGAGATCGTAGAGCTGACAACTCTACACCGCTAAAACATGTCAAGAAATTGTAGCACATGTTTCATGGATTCTCCTGGGTTAAAATATTCTAGAGGTAAACAAGTCCCTCATTAGGATCTTCGGGCGGGGACTGCTTCAGGGAGCTCCAAGAACAGGATTAAGAAAGACCTTAGAATAGTAAGTAACGTGGAGCGTACGAACGTTATATCAAACGGGCGCTTTTCAGGTGGCGGTACGCGAGACCGAGAAGTACGAGCTAGACATATTAGCGATAAAAGAAGTTCGGTGGGAGGGTCAAGATAGCATCCCACAGGGCAAGTACACTTTCTACTACGGTGGAACACAGTCTCATAATTTCGGAACAGGATTCCTCATTAAGAACAGTATCCTTCAGGCGGTTCAGAATATAGAGTTCGTAAATGAAAGACTATCGTACGTTACGATAAGTACTCGATGGGGCAACACGGTTTTAATAAATGTCTATTCTCCGACCAAGGTGGCTAATGATAACGACAAAGATATATTCTACGATGAGCTAGAAAGGCTGTTTGACCGAATGCCGAAGTATAATTCGAAAATTGTGTTGGGTAATTTCAATGCAAAGGTAGGGAGGGAAGAAAAATATATCCTACCATAGGCAAATACAGGGAAGGAAGAAAAATATATCCTACCATAGGCAAATACAGTCTTCACGAAAAGACCAACAACAATGGAGAAAGACTGATAACTTTCGCGATTTCAAATAACCTACTGGTAAAGAGCACGCACTTTGAACACAAAGACATACACAAATACACATGGGTATCTCCGGACGTCAAAACTCTCAACCAGATCGATTGTGTATTAGTAGATAGACGAAGACTTACCATCATCATGGACGTTAGATCGTACAGAGGAGTGGAAGGTGACACCGACCATCAATTAATGATCAGAAAAGTAGGGTAAAAGTTATGCATCGCGAACAGAGAAAGCAAGGGATCCGAACAGCTGAAATTCGAAATTAAACGATTAAATAATCCGAGCATTAAAGCAGATTACCAACTCGAACACTCAAATAAGTTCGAAATCCTAGCCGACTCGAGTAATAATAATGAAAATATTAATAATGAAATTGATGTAAGTAAGATGTGGGAGGCAATTAGTGAAACAGTTAAGAGCGTAGCGAAGGAATGTGGAGGTGAGAAGAAACAACAGAAATACAAACCTTGGTTTGATGAAGAATGCCTTAAACTTCATGAGGAACGAAAACAAGCAAGACAACGATGGCTAAGTAATAAAAGCGAAGCAAAAAGCAACCACTGCAGTAACGCGAAACGAAACGCCACACTATTGTTCAGAAACAAAAAGCGAGAATATGTGACGCAAAAGTTTCAGAAGATAGAGGAAAACGTCAAGACAAATGACATACGAGATCTATACAAAGGGGTAAACTCGTTAAGACAAGATTTCCAGGCGAGGTTAGGAATGACTAGAAATGAACGTGGAGATCTTCAGGCTGAACCGACTAAAATTGTCGATGTGTGGAAAAGTTATTTCGACAAACATCTTAATGTACACAACGGGGAACAAACAGAGGAATTTGAAATCCATACCGCAGAACCGTGGATTCCCGAAACTAGCGAGATCGAGATCGAAATGTCGGTAAAGAAATGGAAAATTTTCAAATCACCAAGAATAGACAATATTTCAGCCGAATTAATTAAAGCAGGGGGAACGGCACTAATCAAGGAACTACATAAATTGATAACTGCTATATGGAGAAAGGAGGAGCTCCCAAAGGAATGGGAAACCTCAATAATAGTTCCGATTTACAAAAAAGGCGATAAATCGGACTGTAATAATTACCGCGGAATCTCGTTACTTCAAACCTGTTACAAAGTATTAAGTAATATTCTGTTAACACGCCTAAGTGTATACGTAGATGAAATAATTGAAGATCATCAATGTGGATTTAGATGAAATAGATCCACGTTGGACCAGGTTTTCGCCTTGAGACAAATTTTGTAGAAGAAATGAGAATACAATAGAACGGTTCACCAGCTATTGATTGATTTTAAGAAAGCATGTGATTCTATCAATAGGGAAAAATTATACAGTATCCTGATACGATTTGAAATTAAAAAAAATAAATAAAAAATAAAAAAAAAACTGGTTCAACTAGCGAAGATATGTCTTAGCGACCCAATGAGCAAATTACGGTTAGGTAATAATATGTCAAATAGTTTCAAGATTTGCAACGGATTGAAACAAGGTGATGCTTTGTCACCAGTACCGTTTAACTTTGCGTTAGAATATGCGATTCTAAAAATTACAGGGGACAAAAAGGAACTATCATTGAATGGTTTGACTCAACTGTTTGTATACGCGGATGATATAGATTTAATAGGGGACGATATAGATGCACTACAAAGCAACAAAGATGTCTTAGCAGAAGTGTGCGATGAGATAGGTCTACAAGTAAACGTAGCTAAAACAAAATACATGATAACAAGCCGAAACACAGGGAATGAAGGAAATGAAAACATAAGAATTAGGGATGAGGTAATAGAGAAAGTAAACAAATTTAAATATTTGGGCGAACAAGTAACAAGCAAAACTGAGGTCACAGAAGAAATAAAAAGTCGGTTAGTATCGGGGAACGCATGTTTCTATTCAGTCTAGAAACTTCTAGCCTCGCGATTAATATCAAGGAAATTGTAACTGAAAATAAATTGTTATTCTACCGGTAATATTTTACGGTTGCTTAGGTTGGATTACGACCCTAGCAAATGAACATAAATTACTTGTGTTTGAAAATAAGGATTTGAGAAAAATATACGGTCCGAAACGGGACGAGATGACTGGAGAATGGAGGATACTGCATAATGAAGAACTGCACTGATTATACGATTCACCAGATGTAAAAATAGTGAAATTGCGACGACTAAGGTGGGCAGGCCATGTAGCTCGTATGGGAGGAAAACGAAGATTATATTATTCCATCTTTGTTGGGAAGCCGGAGGGAAAGAGGCCGTTGGGAAGACCGAGACGTCGTTGGAAGGACAATATTAGAAGGGATCTTAGAGAAGTAGGTGTTCGTGATGAAAACTGGCTGGATGTTGCCCAAGATTGAATGCAATGGCAATCGTTTGTTACTGCGACGATGAACTTGGGAGTTCCATAATCCACAGAGTTAGATAGTTAGTTAGTGAACTATAAATACTATAATTACATAGCATTTCCACAATGCCTTTCGCGTTTACAATAAATAGTGGAAGCCAATATCAATTTTCTGCAAGTACACTGTTTGTCCCTGCACTGTTTGCACCTGCGCATTCGTAAAAATATTATCTTGAAGTTGTTTTAGATATTGGTCCGGCTTAAGAAAACCGTGATCACCATCTTCTTTCCAATGGTGATATTCTGGATTTTCCCTAGCATACGAAGGATCTAATTATTGTAGTGATTCCCTAACATAAATCACCCGTCTTGTGTCCTTGTATAAATGATGAAGTAGACGGAAGAAGATTTTAAGCTTTATAGAACTGTCAGTACCTCATATATCGCAGGTCGTCGAAAGTATTTACAGTCTTATTTGATGACTACACACGAACAAGGTATTCCCCTGCATTTGCAATATCTTCTGTGGAAATGCTAACGCTCTCACCCCATCAAAGGAAAATTTTGAAGTTGTGCACTCAGAGTAGCATGTTTAGAACCAACTTTGCTAATAGTGTCATTTCCAGTGAGTATATGGGCTTTCACTGGAACGTGATACAGACTTTCACCCAACGCAGATTGCATTTTCCCAGATCTATAAAGCTGCCATAACCCTCTATTCTTTACGAAATGTTTTAAATACCACAGTGGTAAACCTACATCATCTTTAACATTGGATACAACCACAACTCGCATCGTTCCATTTCTAACAGCCCAGTTAATATGAAGAACGATTCGAAGATCTGCCTCCTCAATTACTGAAGCCAGTTCATTGTTATTGTTCCCTGCCCCATTTACATGCTTCTGCAGGATAAACGGTATCGCCATACCACTTATTGTTAGAATAATCGGCACTTCACTACTGACATATTCGGAGAAAACCCAACTTCTAACAGCTTCCTGCAGGTTGATTTGCACTGGATGTCCAAAATTTTTCTGCATTTATACTGGAACTGGAGAATTATTCTCAACAGTTTTCAAATGATCAACAATTCCCTTGTCTTCGCATTCCTCTAAGGAATTGTCTACATAGCTATCAAAGACAAGCTGTATCTCATCTGCTCTGCACACAGTTTTCTGCCTCTCAATCACTAATTTGATCGCTTCACCAAACGTCTTATCAAGCGACATTTTTATTTAACATTCTCATTTGGGGTATGAAATCAGCGATCAGTGCCGTTTTGAGCGGACTACTGGGATCAAAGGGTTGTTGTTACTAATACGTTTCCCAAGTTCGCATAGAAGATCTCGCTTTGTTGGCTTAGCTGGAAACCAGATAGAGAAAGAGAGAGAGACAGACAGAAACGGGATGCTACTCCTAAAGTAACATTGTCTGAAGCAGTATGTGATGGATTTCATATTTACATTTTTGCAACAGAATTTCCATGCTAAGAGATGTACGTTTGCTTAATTTTTGACAGGAAAGCAGTAAACCGTGAAAATCATTAAAAAAAAAATCATACTAAAATGTGCGCATGAGGTGGCATTATGACTTATTTCTCCATAAATTTTGAAGTAATGAAAATATTCGACTCTACTAGAACTCATTTTTAGATAAATTTAATCCTCTTTCAAAGTTAAGAGATGTATGTTCACTTAATTTTTGACGGGAAAACAGTGAACCGTAAAAATGCTAAAAATAAACCAGACAAAAATGCGCGTGTGAGACTGCATTATAAGATTATTTTTTCTCCATAACTTTTGAAGTAATGAAGATATTCGACTCTACTAAGACTCATTTTTATTTGGGAAATTAAATGCTCTTTCAAAGTTGAGATGTATGTTGGCTTAGTTTTTGATAGGAAAGCGATAAAACTAAGATTTACATAAATGGGGCAATCACGGAATGGCTGTTTGGCAGCCATTTTGGAAAATGGCGGCTGCGAAGATGTCGGATGGGAATTGAGTTGTCTACCCAAAATAAAGTTTTAAGTAACAACCCAATTAACTCGAAATTGCAAAGAAACTCTTTGTACATCAATCTTTTTACGGGACTATACAGTGGCTCCTGGACTAACACCTTTTGTTGCGATGAAATGATTAGCTTACCACGACCATCATAGATATATATATCTATGCCACCACGACCATCATAGATATCTATACCACCACCATCATATATAGATGAAACTTAATTATATACCTAGTTCCAAAAACATTATACGACAAGATCATGGGTATGTTCCAAATATAATTAGATACAGGGATCGCAAGAAAAAACTAAGCAAAAATTTATGTTGAGTTTAGAATTCGTTATATTTGTTGGTCGTAAGACATATGTAACCATTATTGTCAACAATACATTGAGTTTAACAATGAACGATAAGTCAAATAGAAAATGTAGAATGCTCATATCCTGAGTATTGATGTTTTACACATTTGTGCTAAATCTTATGTTTTAGGTGAATTTGGTGATGAGTTATGGCCCATTATTGTTGGCAGCAATAGTTTGATTTCAACAATGGGTAGTAATGTAATAGAAAATCTGGATATCGAGAAATTGAGTTCGTTCTTGGTTTATAGTGTCAATTGAATAGAGCGGTAGCTTTAGATTATAATGGATACCACCGCTTTCAACAATTCATTGATTGTAATAACGTTGAATTAGTTGAATGGAAAACTTTGGTACAGTGGATCCAAACGGACTTGATTTATTTCATCTTAATTCCAGTTCTTGTATTTGTATCTGCATTTGGCTGTCAGTTATTGACAGTCATTGTTGTCAACAATATACTTGTGTTAACAATGAACAGTTGATCAAATACAAATTTTAAAGCTTTGTAATCCTTAGTTTGTAATAATAGAACTCTATATAATGAGGAAGTTGAAAAACAAGTTTGTAC
>JAGDQP010059036.1:0-12450 GCA_022664845.1 Lepisma saccharinum | reverse complement strand
GATTCCTAGAGAAAAGAAACGACCGAGACGACGTCCAAATGTAAGATAGATAGATGAAATCAAGCGTTTTTCAGGAGCTACATGGATGAGGATATCAGCAGACCGAGATATGTGGAAAGAAAAGGGGGAGGCCTTCATCCAGCAGTGGATAGAAAACGGCTGAATATGATATATATATATATATAATACACAGCCATATTCAATCCACTACTGGATGAGGTCTCCCCGGAGGGAGGAAGTCGTCTACTGCTCCCACGCTGACCAGACGTGTTGGGAGAGGAGAGCCGAAGCCCTCAACTGTGATCGCTACCTCTTTATTCAGATAGCTCCCCAACTGACGTCACGACGCTGGGTGGACGCCGCACAGGCAACACCATCTGGAGTACTGGAACGGTCACCCGTCCAAGCACTGACCAGACCCAGAGCTGCTTGACTTCGGTGATCTTACAGGAACCGGTAGACCAGCTCGGCTAGGGCGTTGCCGTGATATATATATATACATATTGTTGAATGGTATTTAACATCCAATGAAATAGGTAATTCTAAATAGAATCGAATTTATTTCATAAAATAACTCAATTTTACATTTATTCATGGAAAAGAAGTAAAAGTGTTTTTCAGTTAAAATAATCATTCTATCACATCTCAATGTATTCAGAAACCAGACTGTTAAGAAAATATAACAGGAGTTTTCAATCAAGGACAAGCTTGGTAGGAGAAAACTGCAGTGAAGTATCCAATTTCACAGACGTTGAATCAGCAGATCAAGGTACAAAGAGAGGCAGCAAAAGAACAAAGTACAATCACCATCTACTGTCTTCAATTGGCCGAAAATTACATACTCTTGCTTTGACAATATGATCTGCGGTCGACTAGTGACATACGTCCATGTAGTGAGTTTTTCTATATCAACTTGAAACAGGGTTCCCTCTTGGCTTGTGACTGATTTACCAACGAGAACAAGTCTTCGCGCATGTGACCCGACTCAGCCTGCACCAGCCAGGACCGAGAGACAAGTTAAGCAAGCGAGGACAGTCCTGGTGAAGAAAAAAAAGGAAAGATCATGTTTCCGGAGGCCACCTGCAGTAAGAGACCGACCAAGGCTTCAACCCAAGTCATCTTCGCCGCGGAGAAGCAGTTTCATCGCCGCAGTAATAAAAGGTATGTGAGCTGGGTTCTATTACGTTTCACGCCCATCATTTTATTCTGATGCTCTACGTTCCGTCGTTTGTATTATAGTTCTTATATTAGTCTGTATAACTGCATGGGGGTTATTGTCGTCGTGTTCCATCTAATCTTAGTAGGTTCTTTCCTTAAAACCCCAATACACAAGTTAAACTAACTCACGGAGTTTTATTCCAAAATCTTTATTCTCGCTGCCAGATAGAGTGCTCTACAAGAGACTTAAATGTTTATTATTAACGAAAGAAAGTGTTACCAATAGTGTCCAATGTTTACGCATTTAACGTTGCAGTGCTATATTAACAAAACTACAGGTAAGTTACGCTCCTCAATCAAAATAGTTTCTCAACGCATGAGAAATTTTCAATATATATTCAAACATTTTTGTAATCACAATTTTGTATAAATAATTACCGAGCAATACCACGCATCACGAGCTAACATTCAGAATATAATTTTCGAGTGTACTTGCAGCATAACATCCCGATAAATTTAACAAATGAGAAAAGAGCGTATGATATGGTGTATCGTATGAGATGTATCAAAGATCACGTTATAGATTAAATAACATGTATACATTAATATACTAGATATCATATAATGTTAAAGTTCCCGTCACATACTAACATTTTTGCAACTCGCACTCAAAGCGTAGCTCCAGTGTTGTCAATTAGTATGAAAGCAAGCGATAGAGAATGGGGAACATAAGGATGGGAGTCGAAATCTTGCAACGTTGCCTGAATTCTTGCGAATAAATCTCTGTGATCGAATTTGTAGCTATCTCAACTGTTGGTCTACCTAAACAAACCTTAGTTAACCTAAACGTCAAAATTCATTGCAATTATTTATTCACAAGTACTCAGTATGAAGCCCATTTTATTTCTATCATAAAGCATGAAAACGTGGAATCATTATAAATGATGTAAAATGATATTGCGTTTTTATTCATACAATTTCTTAGCTGTGTAGAATATAGTAAATTGAAGAAGGATCTGCAATAAATCGTGTTAACAAACAGATGCAATTTCTCGTAGTTTTGCCCTTTCAATTGCTTTCAACGTTAATATACAGTATATATATAACGGACGGAACTGCATTAGCAAATAGAGAAAACAAATATTTGCAAGGAAAGAGAGTAAACTCATAGTACGTTTACCAGTCTTTTCTCCTAAACTGTTTCGTATTTCGTCGAATTCAATTTCAGGGATTCTACGCAACATAATCTCGAAGACAACTTTTAGGGGGATTAGCAATGTCGAGATCTCGGAACTTGTTTGCAATTGTAGAAGAAATTCTATGGATACTCTGCTGCCTAAAGAAAGCCATTTCTTGGACTTTTCTAGTTTTGCTAATACACTGTTCAAACATTTTCTAATCTTGCCTCTTGCTCTCAACCGTTACTGTCGTTCCACATGTCAATCATATTGCGTACCACATGCGCTGGTCTCGACATGATATGGGAGAAATTTAAGACCTTTTTAGTTTTAGCCCTTTGTAGTCTTAACTAACTAACTAACTCTATGGCTTATGGAACTCGCAAGTTCATCGCCGCAGTAACAAACGTTCGCCATTGGATTCTATCCTGGGCAGTATCAAGCCAGTTTTCATCACGAACACCTACTTCTCGAAGATCTCTTCTAATATTGTCCTCCCAACGACGTCTCGGTCTTCCCAATGGCCTCTTTCCATCGGGCCTTCCAACCAGGATAGAATATAATCTTCGTTTTTCCCCCATCCGAGCTACATGCCCTCCCACCTTAGTCGTCTCGATTTCATTATTTTTACAACATTTGGTGAATCGTACAGTCCGTGGAGTTCTTCATTATGCAGTCTCCTCCGCTCTCCAGTCATCTCGTCCCGTTTCGGCCCATATATCTTTCTCAAAACCTTATTTTCAAATACACGCAATCTATGTTCATCTACTAGGGTCGTACTCCAACTTTCGCAACCGTAAAGTATTACCGGCAGAATAACCGTTCTGTATATTTTTAATTTCAATTTCCTTGATATTAATCGCGATGTTAGAAGTTTTTGGACTGAGTAGAAACATGCGTTCCCCGATACTAAGAGACTTTTTATTTCTTCCATGACCTCATTTTTGCTTGTTACGTATGCTCCCAAGTATTTAAATTTGCTTACTTTCTCTATGACCTCATCCCTAATTCTTATGTTTTTAATTCCTTCATTCCCCGTGCTTCGGCTTGTTACCATGTATTTTGTTTTATCTATGTTTACCTGTAGACCTATCTCATCGCACGCTTCTACTAAGACATCGGTGTTGCTTTGTAGTGCATCTATATCGTCCCCTATTAAATCTACATCATCCGCGTATACAAACAGTTGATTCAAACCATTCAATGATAGTCCCTTTTTGTCCCCTTTAATTTTTAAAATCGCATATTCTAACGCGAAGTTAAACAGTAGTGGTGACAAGGCATCGCCTTGTTTCAATCCGTTGCGAATCTTGAAACTATCTGACATATTATTACCTATCCGTACTCTGCTTATGGGGTCGCTGAGACACATCTTCACTAGTTGGACCAATTTTTTCGGTATTCCAAATCGTATCAGGATACTGTATAACTTTTCCCTTTTGATAGAATCATATGCTTTCTTAAAATCAATGAATAGCTGATGAACCGTCCCATTGTATTCCCATTTCTTCTCCAAAATTTGTCTCAAAGCAAAAATCTGGTCCAACGTGGATCTATTTCTTCTAAATCCACATTGGTGATCTCCAATTATTTCATCTACGTATACATTTAGGCGTGTTAACAGAATATTACTTAATACCTTGTAACAAGTTGGAAGTAACGAGATTCCGCGGTAATTATTGCATTCCGACTTATCGCCTTTTTCGTAAATCGGAACAATTATTGATGTTTCCATTCCTTTGGGAGCTCCTCCTTTCTCCATATAGCACTTATCAATTTATGTAGTTCCTTGATTAGTGCCGTTCCTCCTGTTTTAATTAATTCGGCTGGAATATTGTCTATTCCTGGTGCTTTGAAATTTTTCAATTTCTTAACCGACATTTCGATCTCGATCTCGCTAGGTTCGGGAATCCATGGTTCTGCGGTATGGATTTCAAATTCCTCTGTTTGTTCCCCGCTGTGTACATTAAGAAGTTTGTCGAAATAACTTTTCCACACATCGACAATTTTAGTCGGATCCGCCTGAAGATCTCCACGTTCATTTCTAATCATTCCTAACCTCGGCTGGTAACCTTTTCTTAACGAGTTTACCCCTTTGTATAGATCTCGTATGTTATTTGTCTTCCCGTTTTCCTCAATCTCCTGAATCTTCTGCGTCAGATATTCTCGCTTTTTGTTTCTGAACCCTAGTGTGGCGTTTCGTTTCGCGTTACTGTAGTGGTTGGTATTTGCTTCGCTTTCATTACTTAGCCATCGTTGCCTTGCTTGTTTTCGTTCCTCATGAAGTTTAATGCATTCTTCATCAAACCGAGGTTTGTTTTTCTGTTGTTTCTTCTCACCTACGCGTTCCTTCGCTGCGCTCTTAATTGTTTCACGAATTGCCTCCCACATCTTACTTACATCAATTTCATTATTAATATCATCATAATTATTACTCGAGTCGGCTAGGATTTCGAACCTATTTGAGAGTTCGAGTTGGTAATCTGCTCTTATGCTCGGATTATTTAATAGTTTCACTTCGAATTTCAGTTGTTTTGATCCCTTGCTTTCTCTGTTCGCGATGCATAACTTTTCCCTTACTTTTGTGATCACTAATTGATGGTCGGTGTCACCTTCCGCTCCTCTGTACGACCTAACGTCCATTATGTTGGTGTGTCTTCGTCTGTCTACTAATACGTGATCTATCTGGTTGAGAGTTTTGCCGTCCGGAGATACCCATGTGTATTTGTGTATGTGTTTGTGTTCAAAGTACGTGCTCTTTACCAGTAAGTTTTTCGAAATCGCGAAAGTTATCAGTCTTTCCCCATTGTTGTTGGTCTTTTCGTGAAGACTGTATTTGCCTATAGTAGGTCTATATTTTTCTTCCCTCCCTACCTTTGCATTGAAATCACCCAACACAATTTTCGAATTATACTTCGGTAATCGGTCAAACAACCTTTCTAGCTCATCGTAGAATATATCTTTGTCGTTATCAGTAGCCACCTCGGTCGGAGCATAGACGTTTAATAAAACCGTGTTGCCCCATCGAGTACGTATCGTAACGTACGATAGTCTTTCGTTTACGAACTCTATATTCTGAACCGCCTGAAGGATACTATTCTTAATGAGGAACCCTGTTCCGAAATCGTGAGACTGTGTTCCCCCGTAGTAGAAAGTGTACTTGCCCTGTGGGATACTATCTTGACCCTCCCACCGAACTTCTTGTATCGCTAATATGTCTAGCTCGTACTTCTCGGTCTCGTGTACCGCCACCTGAAGAGCGCCCGTTTGGTATAATGTTCGTACGTTCCACGTTCCTATTCTAAGGTCTTTCTTAATCCTGTTCATAGAGCCCCCTGAAGCAGTCCCAGCCCGGAGATCCGAATGAGGGACTAGTTTACCTCCGGAATATTTTACCCCAGGAGAATCCATGAACCATCTGTTACTATTTCTTGACATGTTTTAGCGGTGTAGAGTTGTCAGCTCTACGACCTCGCAGTAAAGGTAGACATTCAAGATGTCGCCCTCTGTCCATTTCTGAGCCTTGCCGATGTCATTCATCTTCAGCCTCAGAGTGGTAATGGTGATGCTGCTTCCCCTCACCATGATATTTTTGTTCGGGGTTATCTTCCCCTAGCCTTTGTAGATCCCTCTACTAACTGCAAGGCAGCAGTACTGGTTTTGGTCCACCCCGGAATATTTCCGGTACCCACCATATCTGGTCGGCATTCCCCTATCCGCCACCTGGGGAGGCGCCTGGTGGAAGACCAGTGTAGTCTTAGCTCAATAAATGTAATATCAATAAACGCCACACTCCGAGTCCATATAAATTATGTTTAATTAAGGTATAACTTGCCTGCCAATCAGCGAAGCGTGGAAAGTAAAAGGAAAGCCTAAAAATTTGGCAACAATGCGAGAGCATTTGGTATGCAAAATAATTGACACGTGGAAAGAAACTAAGAGTTGAGGCAAGAGAGACTACAGCTTACTTTTTTCACTCTGAGAAGGAACGTCTAGAACACGAAAAAGAGCATATACGTAAGTAATTAAAGAATATATTTTAAACTGTTACTTACACGATCCATATTTATTTCTCCCAAATATGAGACTTACCTGTAAAGGGATAAGAAATAAAACTAAGTTAATCAAAAACATAAATTTCATTACATAATGTAAAAAAGTTTCATTAAAACTAACCTTTATACCAGTCTTCGAACCATGTCTAAATAGCTTTCATATTGTTCATTTTAGACTCGCGGTTACTTCCAAATACAGTTTCAAACAACTAGCAACAACAAAAGGAAATTTAAGAATATACTTAAAATAATACTCCAGCATATTTTCACCTACTACACCCTTATTAAGTTTTGGTACTACCCACAGAACACTATCCATAGATCAAAGATACCTTGATATTAATCCCAGGATATTAAAACTATGTTAAGTAACTTCTGCAGTTCCGCCTATCTGCTCAATTCTTGTCAAGGACTTCCTTGGGAGTCCTAAGAGATCCCCCACAGATAAACGGTTGCACACTGCCATTTACAGCAGAGTCTCGTATATCCGACCTTTTCTTATCCGGCATTCCGTATTATCCGACATACCATCGCAAAAAGCATCATTCGGCAACAAGAACTACAAGTTGTGAACATAGTCTATTTTTTGTAGCTCCAGGCTCTAGCGCATGGCGCGTCTACACTATGACTCATGTTTCTGTCATTCAGTACATGAAGGACGATGATCAGTATGAAATAACTGATGAAGAAATTGTTATTTTTTCCTGTTTGATTGTAAAACATGATTATTAGGTTCGTAATGTGTAAAATTATAACATAGTTTGACGTTTAATAGACGTTTTCTTAACCCATCCCTATAATCCGACATTTTCGTTTATCCGGCGTTCTTCCGACCCGATTATGAGACTATACTGTACTTATTTGTTTGTTTACAGGGCGGCCAATGATACAGCTAGTCAAGGAAATGAGAAATATGGCCTATTTGTAACTGTGTTTCTGCCCACCATTCTTCGATGTGTTTCTTCCATTGAAGCATGCTTAGTGTATGGCAACGATAGACATTAGGTTACAAGCTGAAAATAGCTTTAAGACTGTGCAGGTAAATGCTTGTTTTGTAATTTATGTTCTTTCAGTTAAGATTTAGATAAGTGTTGCTTTTGTCACACATAAACAGGTCTAGCAAGGTGGTAATAGTTTCTAAAATAAGAACTCCTGCAAGTAACAGTAAGCTTGTATCCTTGTATATCATGCACAAAATTTTTTGTAAACTTATGTTCTATTCATGTTAAATCAGTAAGTCCCATTACATACAATGTTTGTATATTGTAACTTTGTCGACTACACAATCTTAGCCACACAATACACACACCGCTACCTGTTCCCAACTCTGGAAGGTTTCGATATTTGGTTGACCTTACACAGCACATTTCAAATTAGGACAAATTTGGTTAGTTAACGTAATAAATAGTAAACGAAATTTACTACTTATGTAAAGAATGTTATTTATTCCCATCAGTGGTCTTTACACTAGTCATGTAAAGAAAAACGGAAGGAAACCAGGAAAAAAGCGCTTTTTTTATTTTTCATGCAATTTAAAAAGAAAAATCCGGAGCCCTGACATGATCATTGAAATAGTTAACATGTTAATGTTGTTAAAAATATACCTTTAAAAAATCTTTATTGGGACTGCCTCAGACAAAGTTTTGTAGCATTATTTAAGTTCCTCGGTTTGAGACAAAGATGCTTAAAGGCCATAAGTTGTCGGAACTTTTCTCTCGTATACAAGGGCTCTAATTAGAATATTCGTAATGTAAGTAGAAACTTTCTTGTACATATTTTAACGTAAGAACATTTAATTTTACTAAACCTAAACAAGAAATGCATAAGGTGTGTGTTAAGTACTGAATATTCGTGATGAAAAAGCAAAAACAAAACAAGCTTTTTTCTCGTGGAAAAAAAAATCCGAGTTTTTTTTTTTTTAATTTCCGTTTTTCCCCGACCTGTACATCGCATAGCATAGCGTATTAGCACAGCTGAGCAATCTGACATAGCATATTAAACTGCTGTATTCAATTCTGAAGAGGACAGTGCTTTTACTTTTTGAATATTTTAAATCTCAGCAGATATAAAAGGCTTTTACGTTGCCCGGTGGCGCTCAAATCATTATTTTTTAAAACTTTCAACCCTCATAACTCAAAATCGGGATGAAATAGAAAAACAAAATATCAGATATAAGAAAGACTCGCATAGTAGTTTCTGCATACTAAAATTGAAAACGATAGCAAATAGTGCGGTAAATGCCATTGTGCCACTTGATACTGAATGACTCAATAATAATTGCTTTCCAATAAATAGTAGAACAGTTTTGTTTGAGTGATGAGTAACATCGGGGCTGGGATGAAGATCTCCTGGAGTTCCGGAGATCTATCGACCATGGAGAAACCGGATGCGGGTTTTTAAATCACAATTGCAATTATTGTTTTCCAATATGCTTTTCAATAAATTCAAACATTCAAGAGTTGCAACTCCCCCTCCCTCCTCCCCTAAGTGACGAGCTTGTGTCTACTCATCGTATTTTTATACTAAGACAAAAACTATAGAGCTTTTCATATACATGTAAAAGCCCTACATGGAAATTACGTGTTCAACATGAATAGAAAATAGAACATGCATCCTTGTACATGATATACAATGAAATAGGTTCACTGTTATTAACAACTATTATCTATGTGAGTAGCTGGGCTAGACTATTGCCATCTACGCTATTGGTATAACATTATTGCATGCAGCAAAACCGAAATTACCTACATGTGGAAACCATGACTATTATCAAAACTATTGTTGCAATTATAAAGATAGTACCTATCAGTTTTTGAATTATTTTCAAATAGTAGCCAAACAGAAAGAACTGCTTTAGTTGGGCTACTATTATTTTTTTTTCGTCGAATCTAATTTCACATTTTTGTGTTTTGTTTTATACACGTCACTATAGAATTCATATATCAGGAAGGGGGCTGCATCGACGCACACGGTAATAGGAATAATTTAATTACCCAATCCGAGCTATGGTGTAATTCCAGCAGAACATATTCATTGTCTCAGAAAACGTGAATTGAATCAGCGTTATACGACAACCAGAATACTTTATCATTATCCAGGATTGCGACCTTTCAGTAAAGATTTTATTCAAGTACCACACATAATACGGTATAAGCTGGAAAGCTTTCGTACATAGTGTCGATGGAAATCGTGCCAACATCCCACAGTTGTTAGGAATTTTTATAGACGATGTTGGGACATTCTAAAGAGGCTGTCGCTTTGCCTTTCAAGGGAAGTTCTCATACTACGAATATAGTGTTCGTTTCGTAGAATTTCGAAAGAAATGCTAGTTTTCCGACAAGTAGAACACAGTATGTTACACTCTTTATACAGCAAGATGAGCGATATTTCGGAAAAGAAGACCAGGGAAGTTCCTTTTAGAGATAGGGAAATTTTCCTGGTCCCACTATAAATTCAACATCGTATGAGGGAACATGCAAGACCCATACTCTGAAATAATTGCATAATTCCAGTCTAAACCATTTTGGTCATTTAACATCAAAATTTACACATTTACTTTGGCCGGGTGGGTTTTTCTGGACGTTTGTTTGCTGCGGGGCCTGCGTTCTGATGCTCAATCCTATCCATACCAAATAATAATATAATATAAAATAAAAACAAATAAAATATTTAATACAAAGGACGACAGTAGCTATTATGAGCTAGAAGTCCAGTCATGTGGTCCTTGCGGACCCTTGGCATTTACTTTATGGCGGGAACATGCATTATAATGTTTCTATGATCCATTCGAAGAAAATATATTGCTTTAATGTGATCTTTATAAAGAAACTCAAATGCAAAGTTAGCAAATGCGTTTATTTCCGGATGACATCTCGCGTTGACAGAATTTTGAAAAATTCAGATCTTTGGCTACATATGTTGGGAAGAAATCTACCAACAACATCTTGAGTAGTATCTGTAGAGACTCTCATCCCT
The DNA here is from genome assembly GCA_022664845.1 of Lepisma saccharinum. Classification (NCBI taxonomy): domain Eukaryota; kingdom Metazoa; phylum Arthropoda; class Insecta; order Zygentoma; family Lepismatidae; genus Lepisma; species Lepisma saccharinum. The sequence continues at coordinate 2,084 of JAGDQP010059036.1, read as the reverse complement.
TGATAAGTCTATACCCTTTATTTTTATGTGATTTATTTAGAGGATACTATTCCCAAACTTTTTGGCGATTAGTGAACGTAGATACAGCAGTTCTCAACTTTTAACCAATATTCTTTTCTGCTAGCTAAAAACGCAAGAGGCGTGAAAGAGTAAAGTAGAAAATTTTGAAGAGAGAGAGAGAGAAAGACAGGCCCACAGAAATAAGAAAAGGAAGAACACGAGAAAATTAATCGTCTAATTAGTTGAGTCTTTAAGACGGAATCGTTCCGGACAATAGCTCATTTCTCGTCGAATTAACCACCGAAGGCAACGAGACGTAATTATGAATGGACCATTTCCCTAATTTGAACACAAACCGCTCATCCAGAAAACATGGTAAGACTGGAAATTTAAAAGATAAAAAAAAAAAAAAATAATAATCAAAATTCCTAGAATGACTAAAAAATAAATAAAAAAGAACACACACGACTACAAACTTTGTAAATTACTATACAGACCATTAAATTCATAAGAACTGGTAAATTTGCTTTTGTATTGTTTATTGTCCGCACAGAATGACACAACCACTTTATAATATTGCCTCTTCCCAATACGCTGCAAAAAATCCTTTTGTTTTCCAAGTTAATTTGAAATATACGCATGACAAAGCATTACAGTATGGTTGTATGCATTTCAGTGTGTTATTATTAATATTGTGAAGTAATCAAGCATATAACATTGTTTCTGGGAAATTCAGCTTGAGTTTTCTAACAACATTGGATTTGCAACAATTTCTATTATTATTATTATTATTATTATTATTATTATTATTATTTTACATGCAAATTGTTCGGAGAAATTTAATCATATTTCTTTAATTTTAAGTCTTAGATACCGAATTATTTCGTGTTAAATGTGCATATTATTCGGATGCCAAATTTATTTATTAGTTCCGCGTGACACATGATTTAGAAATATAAACTTGTGAACTATTATACAGTAAAACCTTGTTAACACAAATTTCAAGGGACCGAAAAATCAAGAGTTTGTGTTAAAGAAATTCGTGTTAACGAGGGTAACTCAATTTTTTTTTCCAGATCGGTAGTATTTTTACCCATGTGTTTTATTTACGTGCAGTATTTATTGAAATACAATACATACAATAGATAATTATACAGTAGTACACATACATACATGTCATACAATTGAAGGGCTTGGTGGAAGAATCTTTATGTAGTCGGAGATCTAAATGCCGATCAACTCTGTCCAAAAAAATCTGAAACTGTTTACTTAAAATCAATCTTGGAATCATTACAGCTAACTCAATTAATTGATGAGCCAACTGAATCCAGTGAGTCATTACTGAATGTAATCATTACTGACAGTGTCCAGATGGTTCAGTCATATGGTGTTAAAGCCCCCATTGGTACATCCGACCATTGTGTCACGTTCGTAGTACTCAATACTGCCTGCATCCCTAGGCGCTCAACTGAAATATTCGTTTTCGGAACTATGCTACTTTCAACGAGGAATTATTCTACCGTGATGCTGAAAACACAAACTGGGACGATGTCGAATTATGCTAATCGATAAACGATAAAGTAAACTTTTTACAAAAAACTCTCACAAACCTTTTTGATGTACATGCTCCAATTAAAACAACGAAAATCACTAAATGCAAATTACCGTACATTTCAAGCAATACAAAGCTACTAATGAAACTCCGTGATCGTGCCCACCAAAAGTTCAAACGTACCAGAGCCGTACAGGATTGGGATGAATACAAGAGACTGCGTAATTTCACAAAAACTGTGGTTCGGCAAGAAAAAGTCGCATATTTCTCTCATCGCATAAAGTGTAGCGTTAGCATACAAGATACCTGGAAAATAGTACGCGAACTTGGTTTGTACAATAAGAATACTCTACCTGTTCTCCCTACAGTGCTGAACGATCCAAATGATGTGAATCATCACTTTGTCAACTCCCATCGCGTTTCAGCTACTAGTGAAGATATCATTGATCAACAAATACTGAAATTTAAATCTCAAAGTCTCCCAAACTCTGGTAATCCTTTTCATCTAAAACTTGTGGATATAAACGAAGTG
>JAGDQP010059033.1:2246-12450 GCA_022664845.1 Lepisma saccharinum | reverse complement strand
ATCGACTGTCTCAATTTTTTGCCAATAGGGACAAGGGCTTCTATGAGAGAGGCATCATGATATTACCTTCCAAATGGCAACACGTTATCGAACAAAACGGCGCATATGTGACCTAAATCGGATCATTCTAACTATGGTAAGTCAAGCTTTCAATGTCATGCAAAAATAATGGATTACTTTTTACTACACCAGATTGTCTTTATTTAATTTTTACGAACTTCGAGGTTACACCCTTCATCTTAGTCCCGCTCACCCTTGTCAGTCGCATCTCTTTCTCCGTATCAGCATGGTGAACTGAATTTTATTTATGGCCTTTAGGCATCTAAGACTCAGACCGGGATAGGAGAGGAGAAAGGATTCGGGAAGGTGTTGGCTAGGGGCTATGTTGAAGGTGCCATCCTGGCATTTTCCTGGTGTGACTGAGTAAAAATCCTAGAAAAACCTCAGTCAGGATGGTCGGCCGCTGGGATCGAACCCACGACCGAATGCGTATCAGCATGGTGTATCAGATAGATTATATTTGTCTATTCCCGCAACATATCGTGACCTTCCCTTGTGAGTAGGTTCCACCTGACCGGTATGAGAGCACGACCCTCAGAGATTGAAGAGTGGTTTGGAATCCACCTTAAACTAGAGGTTTACGAATTCGAATTATTTTTTCCGTAAATTGTAGAAACAGATGGAAGCCGAAATTGCCTAGTATCGAGAATACAAACTAATTATATTGATGCCAAATAAATTCTGAGAAGATAAACAAGCATTACTGCATTGACGCTTAGTCTTAGTGTAGCCCCACCCAAGGCAGCAAAATTGGAGCGAAGCAAAGCGGTGATGTACTAAACCCATGTGATGGGTATTCTTCGCTTTTAGTTTCCAGTCGGCTTCGTCGGTGACTGTCCACCACCATTTAAATGAGTTTAGCATTGAATCCCGCTGCTTCCACTTTTCTCTGGTGCGCGGCTACATTTATAGAACTGTATTGTAGAGACCTGCACGGGCCGAATTTTTCGGCCCGAGCCCAATCCAGCCCGAATGTACCTAGGCCCGGCCCAACCCGGGCCCGGAAAGCTTTAAAAGTTTTTGGCCCGAGCCCGGCCCGGCCCGAAAAGTTTTAAAAATTCTTGGCCCAAGCCCGGCCCGGCCAGATAAATTTTAAAAAGTTTTGGCTCGAGCCCCAATATATTTCTATCTGGTATAATAATTATAATATAATATAATGCGTACAAGCCTATGTGAGTGTTTGAACAATGTGATGGCCTTAGATATGCTAGTCATTTTAATCATTCTACAGGATTGCCGTTTCAATTTACTTATAACACAAAGGATCAAGATAATCCTTTCGCTTTGAACAGTAGGATTACTTGTAGTCGTAGGTTTCTTAAATCCAACAAAGAAGTAGCTAGTCAAAGTAAAACTTTTATTTACAAAACAAATTATCAGACATTTGACCCCACCGGCAAGACCTACATTTGCACGGTATTTAACATCGTATTAGACTGCAACCCTGACTTCATTCACCATTTCTTCCAGCGGGTCGCTGAAGTGGAGAGAAGAACAAAGAGTGCGGTTTCCTTTCACTTTTATATCAAGACGACAACTCTGACTGTTCCCCTGGGATCCAGGGGTTGGATTGACCATATTCTGATATTGACACGGATCACCAGCAGAGGAAGCTTCAATACGCATACTGTCTTTTGTTATTTATTGAGGGTAGGGCATGCAGTCACTCGTGTGACTGCCGACTGGGTTCAACGCCCCGGTGAACAACCAATCCTCTAAAGCGAAAGTGGAGCCGCTAAGCAAAACCAACTGTAAGTATTGCATTGTTTGTAATACCTTTCACTCCACGTGGCGTGCACACAAACTTGAACGTTTGACTTTATTCCAATTATCGTTTAAAGAAAGTCAATAATTATTGAACAACTTTAAAGAAGTGCAATTAATCGGCCCGAGCCCGACCCGACCTGAAGAGAAAGCAAGCCCGGCCCGGCCCGGTCCAAAGATATAGAACGGAGCTGGCCGGTGCAGGTCTCTACTGTATTGATCTTACCAGGCCTGCCAAGTTTTAATTCTAGGAAAAGCTGATACTGATATCTACAGAAGCTGATAAAGGATAAGAAAAGCTGACATTGCACGTAATTGCTATTTAAATTCTTGTCTTGGAAGAACAAGGTAGTTTACTTGTGAGGTAGCCCTACTTATCAGTGCAACACTTCGCTTTCTTTAAAAAAATTTAATCAAATTCCTATTAGTCCGGCAGCAAAATGTTTTTTTTTTTTTTGCCCGAACCCAAAATTTTTGTATAGAGTTTTCTTTTTTATTATTGTTGATAACTTGTAAGGGTGTTGTCCCAACTGAGGAAGTCCTAACTGAGGAAGTACTATGAAATTTTCCCAACTGAGGAAGTCCTAACTGAGGAAGTACTATGAAATTTTCCCAACTCAGGAAGTATATCTTTACATTAGAGTGCGTTCGCAAAACCTAGTCCCAACTGAGGAACAGATTGAGCTTGCCTGAGGCAAGGCTAACGTCATGAAAATATGGGCTATTTTCATCAGTTTAATATTATAATAATAATCAGGCCCGTTATTTCAGCTTTTCCTAGGGCGGGGATAAAGAAAATACTGATGCCTACTTACTGATGTCTTTATATTATATATATATCATCATATTCAGCCGTTTTCTATCCTCTGCTGGCCCTTTTCTTTCCACATATCTCGGTCTGCTGATATCCTCATCCATGTAGCTCCTGAAAAACGGTTGATTTCATCTACCCATCTTATATTTGGACGTCATTTCGGTCGTTTCTTTTGTCTAGGAATCCAATGTTGTACATTTGCCATACACCTTCCATCTGTTCGTCTAGCTATGTGACCGTCCCATCTCCACTTCATCTTCTTCGCAGTCTTGATTACATCCTTTACCTTTGTGCGCGAATACATTCATTTGTCTTCCTGTCCCTCCTGGTTATTCCTAGCATGCATCTCTCCATTGCTCTTTGTGTGACTCTCAATCTTTGAGTCGTTTGCGCATTCAATGTCAAAGTTTCGCAGCCGTACATCATCACGGGTAAGACACATTGATTATAAACTTTACGCTTCAGACACATTGGTAGTTTGCTTTTGAAAATAAAGTGTAGTCTTCCAAAAGAACTCCACGCCATTTTACATCTTCTATTTATTTCATATTCGATCCAATACTGGATGAAGCCTCTCCCCGGTGGGAGGAGATTGGTCTACTGCCCCGACGCTGACCAGACGTGTTGAGAGAGAAGAGCCTGAACTCTCGCTGAGATCGTTACTATATTTTATTCACAGCAGCTCCCCAATTGCATCATGATGCTGAGTGGGCACCGTTCCAGACCCAAATGCCTTAGAAAAAAATCCTTGGCAGCACCGGGAATCGAACTCGGGACCTCTCAATCCGTAGTCAGCAACGCTAACCACTAGAACGACGGGGCTGTATGTGTGTGTGTTAAGAACTAGAATACGCCATCCTTTTTTATGTGTACCATGTTTGGACATACGTTTTCAGTATATTATGAACGTAGTACACAGTAGATTAAAAGTTTCGCGTGGAATATTCTGAATTCTGATTCAGAATTCGCTGATTCCTTGACACATCCATTAAACTTCGTAATAAGTTGTAACGAGAAAATTATGTAAAAATCCCTGCCAGCAACTCATATTTCTTGGCACCGCGGTGCACCGGTAAGTGATTTGACTGTATATCAAGGTCTCATTCCTTAAAATTAATGCAGTAGCTTCTCTTCAACTAGGGAAAAAGCCGCTCAATGTTTGAAATATAAAAGTATATATTAATTAGGGAACCTTACTTTCTGACTACCTTAGTATGTTGGGACCAGTCGTAGTGTAATAAGCAGCCATGAAAAGTTTGGTGCAGAACAGTTTCGAAATCTGGAGTGATCGTAGGATAGTGAGATGAGAGTTTGAAATGAACACTGAATTAGAGAAGAAGGTTGTCAGAGGAAAACCATATTAGATTATAAAAAACGTAGGGCAAAGCAGACAGAAACCGATATAGAACTAATCAACATAGTCAGCGCTGGGAAGAGACAGACAATTAAGAAGATTACAGAAATAATGTAATACACGAATATTGTTAGGAAAGAAACCACTGAAACTAGAACTTGAAAAAAAAATCAAACAAAAGTTCTTGAACTTGGGAAAAGCAAATACTGGCGGTTGAGGAACTGGTGGAACGGTAACGTCTTTGACCTCGATTTTGACGTCTCTTAGTGAAACATTTGATGAGCTGCGGAATGAATGACTCACAGCAAGTAAGGGGATAGCAAGTACGGGGATAGTAAAAGAGACAACATCTCTAATCTCAAAAACACTTCCTCACTTGCAACGCCCGAATTTCTAGGTTCAGGACACTTCCTCAGTTGCAACTATTTTCTATGGAATTTATGTATTTTATTTTGCATATAACGATATATTTCAGGTGTACGTACATATTTTGCTCGTTAGTGCCTATACTAGCATATTTCCACAAAGTTTTACGTATGAACTTTTGCAAAATATTTTTTTCTCTATTTACGGAATTGAAACTCTTCGAGAGGTGATTAACCGTTATTTAAAGCACCACAAAGGGAAAAATTGATGGATACCACTCTGACATCACAGCCGTTGAAAAACAGAATATGGAAAATATCGATAAAGAAAGATATTTATTTACCTTTCAAATCATCTAGTATGGTCATAGTGGCGACTGGGATTAGATTTACATCGGCACTGAAACAGATTCACCTCACTTGTTCCCGCCTCTCAATCTCGAACTTTTCTCTTGATTGTTCTTTGCTTGGTTACCTTATCTTCATTGCACGTGTTTGAGGGGGGAAAGGAAACAGAGGCTTGATTGACACTACGCTTCTTTAGAAGACGGTAGTCGAAACTATGTTGTTGCTTGTGATATTAGCGACAAAGAAAAGTTCTGGGTAATTTTAGTCCCCATCGCCACTATTAATACAGCTTGTCAGCTTGAGATCGTTTCGTATTCCAGCATCGCTATCGTTACTTGGGGTATCAACGTAATACTATTTGTTTTACTCTCCGAATGAGCGCATTTCGCAGAATATTGTGAATTAGTGCTTGTGTGTTAATTTTATTTATTAATACAAAGTACAAAGATCAAAATTTATTGGCAAAAAGGTGATTATGCGACGAAGATTTGGTTTAATAGCCTTTCTGCACCTTTCACTCAGGTTGGTATAGGAGAGGGAATTGGAATAGCGAAATAGAGCCGACCAGGGCCTAGGTTTGAAGATACTATCCCGGTATCCGTCTGGTCTGATTGAAAGAACGCCTTGGAAAAGCCCTAGTCAGGATGGTCTACCTCCGGATTTGAATCCGGGACTTCCGAATGCGAAGTCAACACTCTCAGCTACGGCTGCTTGATGTATTTTCTAAGATGTTTATATAGATCAGTCAGTTGTTTGGAAACAGGTAAAGGTAGGATGAAAATTCTAAATGATCTTTATACGAAAAGGATGACAATCGGAAACGAGATGCTGCAGGTGAGATAATTGGTGATTTGGTGAGATAATTTAGTATATTCCAAAAATTAATGATTGAAATTTTCTCAGTTTTTTTTTCTGTCACACCAGACAAATGCCAGGATTGTACCTACGAACTGGACCCTGGCCAACTAGCTTCTAACATACTCTCCTCTACCCTATTCCGACCTGAACCTGAGATGCAAAAAAGCCATAAATAAATTTAAAAGTCTGTTCCAAACATAAGAAGAGCGCTGTCGATTTGAAGCCATAATCAATATTTTTGTCGTTTAAAATGTCTAGTTTATATGGTTTAATATACAAACTTGTTGTTTAATGCGTTTAATTGTAGCGTGCAATGTACTCATGTGAAGTGAGGAATGTGGGAAGGAATCAATGCTGGCCTTAAGAAAGGTACAATTCCATCATCTGTGGAGAACGCGCAACCAAGGAAAGTCAGTGAGGATGGTCGACTTGAGCACAGTTCGTGCTCACTCAACCTCCACATTGTTGCTTAGTTGTTAGAGACGTAAGCCACTACACCACTCCTGCTGACTGGGTCCCTACGCACGGATCACCGGATCAATCGGGTTATTCAACTAAAGTTTTGGACCTGCCTGACCCAATTTATACCGGTAACCGGGAGGAAAAAGCAGAATTTTTAATTATTTCCTTGCGTTTAAACAAGGGTTTCTGGCAGGATTTTCAGTTTGGGGGTATAATGTCAACATTGGGAGGGTGTAAGTGAAGTTTTGCAGGGTTAGCCAGGACCTAATTTGCCTGTTGGAATCGTCGACCGCTGGGATCAATCCCAAGACCCCTGAATGCTAAGCCAATGTTATATCGCTGAGTCACGGCCGCTCGGTGAGACTTACATATGCCCTTGGTACGCCTGGGAAGTAAAGTCGGTCGACCCCTCACCTCACTTCGGGTCGTGAGTGAAGAATATGTGGAGTGCTACCTCCACATCCCCGTGCCGTTCACGGCGCGTACGCATTGCACAGGGGATACTTTAACCTTACCTGAATTATTTATGATTATTTCAAGCAGAAAGTTGTTTCACCCCCTAAATTGTAATCCTGCGCACGCTACTGCAATAAGTAAGAACCTATCGACAATCAAACTCTTTGCGTTGATTTCATTTAGTGTACTTGTTTGCACTTGTGAGAATAACAATGAATGAAATAGAAATATTCTGGAATCACCAAGCCTCGAAAGAAGCTGTCTCTTGAGATCATTAGACCTTCAACTGGGCTGAAACTTGTTGAGCTAGGGAAGAATATAGTAAAATTCCTAATATTAAAATGCATACAACTGACAGTTTTCTTTTAATGCTGCGTGCTTTCTCTCTGTACAAAAATATCCTTACCGATGAACGGAGGAGTTGTTTTGTACCAAAGAATCTTAAAAGTATCTTCTCATCTCATCTACCAGGTCTAACAGTAGCAACGAACGGAATTGATATACTGGATAAGTGAAAGAAGATTGATAGTGAAGATATCAAAAATGTGTGTAGTCTGCAGAAATATGAGTAGTTTACATCATCTTTATGTCTTTTTTGCAGTATTACTTATCCTTTTTAGTGCATATTTAAGAGAATATTTTTGCCATTTTTACGGAATATTTGCGTGCATATTTTTAGATGTTTTCGGTGCATATCGATTCGCCCTCTACATATAACACACCCATATTTTGGTATTAAGTATTTTTTTATCGTTAGTAACTTTTAAGTAGGGTAGGGCCTATTTAAGATGAAAATGGCTGATGATATGTTGTCACCGTTAGGCAACTTCCACAATTCAAGATGGAGTCCGCTAACACCGTCACTGTTCAATGTATTGTGCCATATGACTGAATAATGTCATAACACAATCAAACTTTGGTATTAATTATTTCTTATAGTTAGTGACTTTGAAGTAGGGTCTATTTAAAATAAAAATGACTGATGACATTTTGTCACCCTTGGCAAACTCTCAAATTCAAGATGGAGTCCGCTAATAACGTCACTCTTCAACACATTGTGTTATATGATATTACACAATGGATAACGTTTAATGACAAACTCGATATTTTGATATTAAATATGTTCATTGTTAACTTTGAAGTAGAGGCTATTTGAGATGAAAACGACTCACAAAATTTCAAGATGGCGTCCGTGGATAATGTGAATGTTCAACTTATTGTGCCATATGACAGAAAAACGTCATATGCTACACCCACAATTTTGGTATTGTCTTTCATCGTTAGTAACTGAGGTAGAGTGTATTTGAAATGAAAATGGCTTCTGACACTATGTCATCTTTGGGCAATACCCGCAGTTCAAGATGGCAGCAGACATAACGTCACTGCTCAACGCATTGTGTCATATGATTAAATCACACAGAATATCAGTATTTTATTTCATCAATATTTTAAGATGCCAATGTAATATCTCAGCTGTGAGTTGAAAGGGTGTTGGCCACACGCGCCATCTTGGATTTTTATTCCATTTATTTATATGGTATTTTATTTACTAATCCTGTGTCCTCGTAAAGTAAAATTTTTAAATCCTGTTTTCACTCAATTATTCTTTACTGTTGTTTTAACTCGTTATACTTTCAAAAATTAATTATTTTTTTATATGAACAGAAATAACATTGAAGATATTTCTCAGCCGAAAAAAACAAGCCAATTCTGTTAAATTAAACCTTTTACACGTTTCTGTGCATGAAATATAAGGAAAATACAACTTATTATGGGTAGATAAATTCTTTACGAATACAAACCTAACATTCTTGACACTGTCGGTTCTTATTTGTATTTAAAATTACAGTAATTGTAAACTAATCGTGAGATTTTTCATGCGACTATGTACGGTATTGCCACCTAGGGGCCAAGCATGTAAAGACGATGACTGTCTCGCGGATGAATATGGAATAATCCGTGAATCGTCTGCTACCAGAGTAGAGCGCCAAATTTAAAGGCGAGAAAGGGAGAGAGCGACTCTACGCTGTTGCCAGCTCTTTGTTTCCGAGCGAACTACTCAAGACCACTTGTTGTCTCGTGTGGTTTCGTAATTACGAGGCGAATAATGGGCAGCTTGCTGGATTGAAGGGAGAAGCAGACAGGGAGGGGTCTAATACTTCTTTTTATCTTGCGTTGTCTCAAGCGGAATGCGGAATGAACATACTGGTTCGGAACAGAATTTGAGTAATGACTGCTGAAATAGATAGCAGAGAGAAGCAAGCGGGAGAAAGAAAAGGCAGTCTACTCTTTTTCATCCTTGCACATATTGGTAGAGCACGCGTATGAACGTCAGTGAACGGAAGATATAGGGTTTGTCCTGTCTGTCTACCCCCCCCCCCTTAGATCTCAGCAACTACAAGTCCTACAGAGTTGACTCACTCCGTTGGATTCGTCAGGATCTCAAACGGTGGGGAAAATTATGACTTTGACTAAAACTGAAAGAACCTTTTCACTCATTTTTTCCTATGTATCTTCACAGTGATATGTTTGTCCCCCACTAGATGAACGATACATCGTTGGATTCGTAATGGTCTGAAATGGTGGGGGAAATTATCAGTTTGGCTCTACAACTGGCAGGGTTTTTTTGAATCGCTTAGCATTCTCCATTTGTGCCCCTCCTAGATTTCAGGAACTACAAGTCCGACAGAGATGAACCATACACCGTTGGATTCGTCATGGTCTGAAACGGTGGGGACAATTATCAGTGAGACTATAAAACGGCAGGTCCGTTTGAATCGTTTAGTATTCTCCATCTGTATGTTTCTTTGTCCCCCATAGATCTCAATAACTGCAAGTCACACAGAGAGATGAACGATGCATCGTTGGTTTCGCCATATTCTGAAATTGTGGGAAAAATTATGTTTTTCTCCCAGTACCGCTTTTACCGCTACTCCCTCCATTGTACTTCGGAGGTCGTCATATTTTCACTCTCTGTTGCTCCTAATCTCTCCCCTCCGTTTGCTCCTACTTGAGAAGAAATTAGTTATCAGAAATTTTAATATTTAAGTCATAAATTGCTATTAAAAGAAAAAAAAAACGAAAATGTGCAGTGTTCGTGTGGAGGCAAATGGTTAATTTCGGGTTTCTGTGGTAGAGTTGGCTTCGCATTCGGGAGCTTCTGGGTTCAGTTCCATCGACCGACCATCCTGAGAGAGGTTTTTCTTCAGTCACACTGGCAGAGCTGAAACAAGTCACCTGGTCAAGTTTTGGACCGGGTCTTAACTTCAGATCTGACCTAACCCAGTGATCCAATTTGGATCCAGTGACCCGGAGTACAGTGCAGACTTTATAATTATTTCCTTATGTTTGAACAGTGTTTCTTTCAGGGGTGACCAGGACTGGGGATATTATCTCCAGAGCACGAGATATACGTCGCCGAAATTCATAGTCAATTATATGACCCAGACCGGGTGAAGTTTCGCCCTGGATCTCAAGGTCATTCATGTTTGAGTTATATCGGATCACCCAGTTTCAGCTCTGCGCACCTATTAAATGCCGGGATGGTACCTTCAAATTAGGCGATGGCCGGCTCCTTCTCTTACCCTATTCCGATCTGTGCCTAGATGGTTAGGGTCCACAAATACAATCAAATTCGAGTTTCTACCGCGTGTAAAGAATGTAAAGACGAAGTAGAGCAGTCGATAGAGGGCTTGCCGTGTAGTCGCGAAAGCCCGGGTTCGA
>JAGDQP010059032.1:0-12450 GCA_022664845.1 Lepisma saccharinum | reverse complement strand
GCTGTGAAAATCATTAGAAATAAAATTCGAAACTACTGTAGGAGATTCTCGTGTTTCATTTAGAGACAACATACTTAACCAAGTTGTTAATTCTCTCAGTTTCGGTGCGATCACCACTGCTTTCAACCTTAGTGAGAGTTCTCAATGTAGGTGTTAACCCAGCATCGTGATGCTAACTCGGGAGTTACTAGAATTAAGATGCAGCAGATTCCAGTATCGAAAGTCAGATAAGATAGCGATTGGGATTCGTTGCGATAGTCACGTGACACCTTTTTGGACAAATGCCACATCGAAAGCTAAGATTTTTTATTGTAAGAATTTTTAGATGACTGAATTGTTGATGATCTGCTGAATAATGGAACATTAATTTTTGGAATCGTTTTTCCATTTTTGTTATCGGAAGCAATGATAATTTAGGTTATTTAAGATGGCGAATTGTTGTGTTTCCTCAATTTTCTTTAGTTTAATATTATATGCACATAAATTCAATGATTCTATGTATACAGATTTACAATAATTTTTCTTAAAAAAGATGGGCTGTAGGGATAAGTAATGAGTGAGTGACATAGCTTTAGACAAAATTATTATTCAATCTTATCAATTTCCCGTAATGAGCTCTCCATTAAGAACATAGTACATGCAGATTTATGGTTGGGTACAAAAGACAAGTATTATTTTTGTTCTGACTTGTAGTAATTATATTTCAACCATTATTATATCACATAAAGTATCACTTTCAGGTTATTATTCATAGCACGCAATTTAATTAATCAAATTACTTAATCGAAACTGTAGTGATTAAGACAAATGTAGCACTGATAACGTATTTATGCACTCAGATTCCTAGAAAATGGATAATGGTTGTAAGCCCATCAAATTTGAACAATATTGCAATAATAAACCAATATTCGATATATATTTAGAGTTAATGTTCCATCTATTGTGTTTGCAGCGTGTATCACTTCCGTGTCACCAAATTGTGTAAATTTCATCGGCCATTTTATGTGAATCTGGGTGTGCACTGACATGCTAGGTGAATTGGCCATCAGATTGTTTTCATGGTGTATTACATTGATACAAGTTAGGTCACAATTCACGGGATGCGTACGCAGTGTCACGGTGCATGTGGAATGAACGGTTAAATACACACGTATAGAGATGTTCGTAAGTGATAGTGTCTATGTGAGAGGCTGTGATAACGTGTGCTAATAGTATACAAAATGCCTCAAGGAGACAATGACGTGCATATGGGCAATTAAACTAATTTCACCGAGACGGTGTGAAATAGCTTCAATAATGGACTGAGACATCTCTACCATCAGTGAGACATCGTGAGACGTCTCCACCATCTGTGAAACATAAGAGAGTATTGACGACTCTTGTAAGGTGACGATTTCAGACGTTTCAGAGAATAATCTCACTCCATCTTCAAGTAAATGAATGTGATTAAAACACAAGTAATCAAATAGACTGCCTATGTAGAGAGAGAGCAACGGTTACTTGCACGGCTAGAAAGGGCCATTTAAGATTTTTGATGTATGAAACTATAGTTACCATACAATGGTGGTCAAAAATTCATAAACACATTTTAAGTTTGACATATCTACCGTGTACAACTGTTTGCAGTTATGCCCCAGGAGCAAAAGGCCGGTTTCCGCGGTTCACTGGAGCAAGAGAAGATCTGCGTATCCACAGGATTAGATGGCGGTGACGGTCCAGAAAGCGTATGCAGCTACATTCAATTCGATCCTACATAAAACACAGCGTCAGAACACAAACTGTTCTGAACCGTCTACTGCAGAGTGGCATCCACACGAAGTGTCCTGTGGCGTGTTTACCGCTCAGTCATACCCAGTGGCAAATGCATTTTCAGTGTTGTTGCGCTAGAGCTTGAAGGGGAGAATGAAAATTATGCTCTTCACGGACGAAAACTGTTTCTGCCTCGCCACTAGTGATGGACGTACACCAGTTAAGAAAAGTCTTGGTATGGACATACCGGACAGATCCCAAGCATTGTGGTAGGGGGAAGGATTTCCTATGATAACCCTCGTTGTTAATCCTAACATTGTACAGTGAACATTTACATTAGAGAGGTGATCAAACCGCTGCACTGTGATTCATAAACGGTACTGAAAGTGTGTCTGTTCCAACACGATAACGCTCGTACCCATATTGCAGTTGCAGCCGAACATGCCCTTCTACATGTGAACGTCTAACTCCGGACGGCAAAATTACCGGATCTCTCGTCCATCGAATAAAATGTGGTACATTATTAGATAGCAGCTTCTGGTTAATCCGCAACCCGTCACGTCACTTTCTGATAAGATCGTCCAGGTACCACAGGATAATATCCGACTTCTCTAAGATAGGATGCGTGCTTGTGTGCATCCCCGTATTCAACATGGCGATGATTACAGTAGTTACTAAAGAGGATGACATTCAACTTTGACATGGGGCTGCGTACTCATGCTGTAAGTTGTGATCTTGTAACTTATATCCATGTAATAGACTATCTCATGTAGAGTTTCCAACTTACATTCACTTACCATAAAGCATTCTTTATGCTGGGATTTCATATTTTCAGTCAATGTAATTAGTACAACCTTTACACCTACTAGTAGATTATAGTTTGTTTACGAAATTCCTATCACACCATTGTACTAAGTAAATCGCACAATAATTGTACTATTATTATAAATCCATGAATTTGTGACCATGAAAGACTAGCATTTATTTGCTGTGAAGACATGAAATTTATTTTTAATTAAATAATATAGGTAGATACTGTTCAGGTAAGATGCAGCTAAATTATCTTTAGCAACAGTTCAATATTTTATTAACACGTACAAAAGTAATTTGCTTACCCGAATTTTTTCATTTCTACATAATCTGTTAAATGCATCACGCATTTGGTAATCCGGAAGCTTTTTGAACAATTCAGGCTTATATTCTTTCTTCCTTTTTCTGTATTTTTTCTTCTTGGCAAGAGTAGTGTTAAATGGTTTTGGATAAGTTCTCCACGAATCACCCCAAGGTCCTTTCCTCTCTAATACTTCGTCGTGCTGCGAACGAATTAGAAAACTCCTAAAACAAAAATTGAAAACTTCGTATCCATAGCATGTACTATAAGAATGTAGCATCAAGTGCATTAAATACGTTAAAATATTCTCATTTGTTTTGAAATTCCTAAGTGGGGCTAGTCGCACACCGAGAAAGCAGGATGGAGAGGAGCAGAGGTTTGTCTAATCGTGCTTTACAAATCCATATATTTAAATTATGAGCGAACCAACTAAACAGAGTGAAGCGGAGCGAAGCATGCACGAATTTGAATACATTTATGGCCTTTAGGAAATTTTGACTCAGGCTAATAAGCAGGCTTAAATGTATTTTTACGGCACTAATGTAACAATGAAAATTTCCTGGCACAAAAAGCACACAAAAACCTTACCAAAAATGAACTTTATATAAAAGCATGTGAACTTTAAGTGAACCTTCTGAGATAAATGTTTGTGTGTGTGTGTGTGTGTATTCAATGATGTTTTTTCATTGGCTATACTCATAGTGCATATTTTGCACACATAAAGTTCATATTTACTGTAGTTCATATTATCTAGAGTTCGTTTTCAGAATAGTTTTAGTACTTTGACACTATTAAATGAACTTTTTGTGAATAAATTGGGTATCAGCACACCAGAAGTTCATATGCTGTTCACTCAAAATGTGGTATAGTTCACATTATTTCAAGATAAGTTCATATATTATGCGCTGAAAACGTAGTAAAGCTGGAACATACTATGAACTTATTTTCGGGACATATTGTACTGATTTTAAGTGAAGATTAGACAAAAAAAAATATCTGTTTCGTTGTAACTTGCGTTTTTGGTGTGCAACTTGTCATACCCAAACACAAAGAGGGGAGCGGAAACTGGGAGCAAGAACGAGTAGTATATATTTTCACGGTACAGTCCTAAGCTGAAAGTCTAACATCGGACTCACATCGGAGACATCGAACATTTCTCACAACTGAAGCTATTAATGTTTGAAATGAAAATTATCTATTTAACAACATTCTCTCATCCCACTTGCTCGATGAAGCGTATGATAGTGAGACAAGTGAGAGAGAGAGAGAGAGAACAAAAACAATAACATTGTCAAGTTTAAGAAATCTAAAGTTTACATTGTCACATGTAAAACATGTTGTTTGAATAAGAAACCTCTCAAAAGCAAATGGCAGGTGAGTAAGGTTTAAATTAAAGTTTAGTAACAACACAAACCTCGGACACCTAAAGCAAATAATTTATGCGGATAAGTCGAACTGTAAGGAAGCAATTTGAAAAAAAAGTATTTTGAATAAGGTGGGAACACTGCAAACTGGGGTGCAATATGCATCATGCGATATCAAAATATTGCATTGTCGTCGGAAGTATATATGTGTGGAAAGTTTCAAATCGATCGCATATGAAGAAGTGGGTCAAAATTAGCTTACAAACTTCCACCCTAGAATTAAAAAACAAGTTGTCAACAGTTACAACTGAATGCTTGAAGGCAAAACACCCAGACAATTCTTGTACTATGTGGATTAATGTTTGTACGACGTTTGATGTGGATAAATAGAAGAGTATGGAGAAATTTGAAGTAATGTGTTTTGCAAAAGGAGGCACCACTGACAACTGGGACGCAATATGCACTCGTGATAACAAAACGTTGTAATGTTATCAGAAATACGTATGTGTACAAAGTTTCAAGTCGATCGAATTCGTCGAAGTTGGTCACAATTACCTTAAGAACTTCCACCCTAACAAATTAAAAATAGTTTTGCAACACTTAGGCCTACAACCGGGCGCTTGGCGACATGACAAATAAACTTGTTTTTAACTGCGCGTATTAATGTTTTTTTTTTAAGTTTGGTGCGGATACGTCGAATACAATGGAAACAATTTGAGAAAATTTATTTTTGAAAATGGTGGTAACACTAACAACTGGGGCGCAATATACTCCCCGAGATATAAAAAACGTTGCATTGTGATCGGAAGTACATAAGTGTGTAAAGGTTCAAGTCGATCGCATATGTGTTAGCTGGTCAAAATTAGCTTACAAGCTTCCATCCTCAAAAATTAAAAATAGTTTAACACTTATAACTGGGCGCTGGGCGACATGACAAATAAACTTGTTTTTAACTGCACGTATTAATGTTTTTTTTAAGTTTGGTGCGGATACGTCGAACACAATGGAAACAATTTGAGAAAATTTATTTTTGAAAATGGTGGTAACACTAACAACTGGGGCGCAATATGCACCCCGAGATATAAAAAACGTTGCATTGTGATCGGAAGTACATAAGTATGTAAAGGTTCAAGTCGATCGCATATGTTTTAGCTGGTCAAAATTAGCTTACAAGCTTCCATCCTAAAAAACTGAAAATATGGTTTTAACACTTATAACTGGGCGCTGGGCGACATGACACTCACCAAATTTCTGTACTGTGTGGATTAATATGTCTATCAAGTTTGGTGCGGATATGTCGAACAGTATTGAAGAAAGTTTAGAAGATGTGTTTTTGAAACCGATGGAAACACTGCCAACTGATATGCAACATGCACTCGGCGATATCAAAGTGTTGCTTTGTTGTTGGAAGTACGTATGTGTGCAAAGTTTCGAGTCGATCACATATGCGGAAGTTGGTCAAAATTAGCTTATAAAAGTCTACCCTAATATTAAGTTAAGCTAAATAAAAGTTTGTGCAAATGAGGTCTCGTCTAATTGTGATAGAAGAGGATATTGAAAAACTTCTGTTCTCATATATTTTGAAAGTAGTGATGATCCAGATTTTGACAAACAAAAATGAGTTTCCCAGGGCACGTTAGGGTAGGGGAATTAAGCGTCCAGTGCCTTAGTGTAGGCTCCATCCTGGCATTCGCTTATTGGAACTGAGGGAAACCCTGAAAAAGCTCAGTCAGGGTGGTCGACCGAGGGGCTCGAACCCGCATATCGGGTTATATATACAGTGTTATTAAAAAAACGTGGTTTTATGCTGCAATTATTGTAAAATGTATAGGGAACTAGGTGTAATTGTATGAGTATAATTATGTTTCTTATATTTACATGTATCGGTTGGAATAGTCTTGCACACTACTGGTTGCATGCAGCCAGGAGTGTTAAATGTAACACGGCTGCATCTGAAGAGGAAAAGACACTGTGGACTGAAATTCCATGAAACAAAGTCTGTTACGCCTTACGACGACACTGGAGGACGAAATATCAGAAAGAGCCAACACGGGAAATTCATGATGGAGAAAGGGAGATTCCAAGTTGTATTTTCAATTTAATCAAGAAACTTGAAGACCTGGATGATAAAGAATTAGTGCTAATGCTTTCCGAGGAATGCCTGAAACAGAGCCGGCTTAAGTGCCTTTGAGTGACGATGTGGCTAACGTTTGTGTTCCATTTGATTATGCCAAAAGATAATTGAAGCTAGAAACAGAGGATGGTCACTGAAGACAATCATGCACCACTTTAAGAAAGTAAAGGATAGGAACAATATATCGCGGTATCAGATATATTGTGACCAACAAGGAACAAAACGTGATAAACTTAAGCTCATGTCGAAATGTGTGTGGTTAAAGTTTCAATAGACAAGATATAATTTAATAGCTGTCCATGGTATTGATATCAGGCGATGGGCATGTACAAAAGCTAGAGAGCTTGGGTTAACTGATTCAAAAGGTGGACCAACCTGGGTTAGGAATTTCAAGACAGCTCACAAAATTGTTACTCGAAAGGTGACGCGTTTTGTGGCGTACAAACATGCTCAGTCAGAAGATGAGATTGAGAATTCTGCGATCGCATTTGGTATTGAAATCACCGAAAAGATCGTCTCAGAGTATTATTCAGCTAAAATTCTAAATACTGATCAATCTGGTTTTTCACAGGCAAAGCACGCTGTCTAGCATGGGTGAAAGAGACACCATTGTTGGTGTAAAATCAGCGTCTGGGATCAGCATTCATATACAATTCAGCCCATTGTCTCAATGGAAGACAAACTACTTTCTCCTCTTCTTATCGTTTTACGTGAACCAAGTGGTGCCTTTGGTCCCACTGTGTAACAGAAACTGATTCGACCTCGAAACGTATATGTAACGAGTTCCAAATCTGGTAAAGAGGACAAGAATGACAGGATAATTTTCTCTCTCCCAATGTTGAAACGAAATGTTGTCTAGTTCTTGATTCATTTTCTCTCCATCGGCAACATCTGTTTTCAATTCAGGATAAACATGTAGAAATAGAAACCGTTCCACCTCGTGCTACGTCGCTGGTCAAGCCTTTAGATGTATACATTTTTTGTCAATGGGAAAGGTTTGCCAAACGATTTTGTGAGCGAATTTTGCTCGATAATATTGGTATAGACCTTCAGATCCTTAATGCTATTTTCAATTTTCACGCTCTTATTCATAATCAGTTCTGTGACGAAAATATTGAATTTGGGAAGTAAGGAAATTATTTTTTTTATTATTATTATTTTCATGCTAGCTTTTAAGATGATGTGTATTAGTATTCAAGTTAAAGGAAAATAAACGGGTTACTCAGATTATTCTTGAGAAGTCCTGTATAAGTCTTGTACCGGTGTACAATATTAGGTTTAGATTAACGTCATTACATACTCCAATTCTCACCAGCGATTGAGACATCGATGTAACAGGAAGAGGGACAGAAGAGACTTTCATTTAATCCCAATATTGGATCAGTTATTCTTAGAAAGACATCAATACTCATCGCCTAAATAACTTTCGGAACAGAAACTAAAAATTCATTCTCAGGTGTAAATCTATACTCATTGAACAACAGGTTACGAGCAATCACTTTTCAATAAGATAACCGGGTACGATTTCATGTATTGGTCAACATCAGCTCCGGGCCCAGAGGAGAAAAGTTACATAGATGCAATCCCAAGAAAATAGAATCCTTTATTGTCAATATCCTTTTATTATTTGAACCTTTCCTTCATCTCATATTGAATATCCCTGTAATATAAGTAAGACCTCAATTACTAATCGATTGGCTATCTTCTTTCCTTGGGAGACCATATGATTTCCACAGATCAAGTCAGTAACCTCCTCGATTGCATCAGTAATTGCAACCAAATTCCATTTCTACAAAACCTCTCCTTCCCCTTCCTCGAGATCGCAGTTTTCTGCCAAAAGTCGTGCTATTCAGTGAAAGGTGATAGAAAAATACCCTTATTTTACAGGCTATTCACAACAGAGTGAATAACCCAACCTTAATAAAGTTTAAGGGTATACTTTCAACCGCGTTCGGCAATCGAACCTTGGTTCTTATAAAACACAAATAAGGTAAACAACCGGACTGACTTCAACTTGGTAAGTATTTACACTAACCACATAATACTTGATATCTCATCAGGGACCAACTATGAACCACCATTCCATTCATCATATATTATTAGCGCATTTATTAAATTAGTTAACCTCTTCGTTGAACTAAACAGAACATTCCAGTTCTCTCTCATATTATATAAACGAGTTAAACAATTAAACACCTTTCGGATAAGTCTTCTCTATTAATATCACACATTATCTAAGCTTATTTTAATATTAGTTCTCCTTCTCTAAACGACAAATTAATCGCATGAAGTCCAACCTAGTATGAGACAACTCCCTTAGTATAAATACTTCCATTCATAATCTCTATCTCAATTCATAATGCAAAATTTGCTAAACCCAAAATAATAATTATAATATTATTCATTTGCCTAGAGCATTGCTTTGGATACATTCAAAATCATATATACCTAATTAGCATTTTAAATTAGCTAAACAAACTATTGGAACAAAATCACATTAATATCATTTAAATTTATGTAACTCTTCTTTTTATTTAAATTGAAATAACAAAATCTTTAATTAGAAATTTTCTCTATTCCTTGTTGCTGAATTAAATTAACATTTCAAATATTCGACTTTAAAAATACATTTCCATACTAGACATGTATTTTAGGAAAAGAAATAAGATTGGTATCCAAAAGATGATCTAACCTTCTTACGTTTTATAAACCAATACCGGAACCTTCGGTGATTAATCATAATTTTATAATTTCGCTTAACCCAACGATGGAAAGAGGAAAAAACTTAGATTTAAAGAAAAGTAATCCGAAAAACACCTCATATTAAAACTTTTCAAAACAACACGAAATTGCAACGGTAAGAAGGGCTACTAACGGCAGTTAAACTTGCATATCTATTTTCTTAAAATCAAAAAGAAAAACACTTTCCATCGATGACAGTAGAAAATATTCCATTGAAATTCACCTTCAAGTCATTTCGGGATATTAGTTTCCAGAAATTCAATCACTTCTTACCTTTTTCCGAAATTACTAATTTATCGAGAATTAATCGTCTTATTTTCATCCGTACAACTTCTACAGGAAGTCTCCATGCTAATAGAAGTTCAGCATTACGGATATATCGACCTAATAAAACTATTTCTAAAATTCCCGACGAAAACTTAAAATTAGCGCTACTACACGCATCAAACATAAAATTCAATCTCTTCTAACATTTCTATAGCAACGCTATAACGAAAGGAAAAGAAAGAAAACGTTTCCATGACGATGGATAAATAATAAGAAAAACAAAACGAAATCTTTTTGAACTATTTTGCTAAACAACTTTCTCAAAATGGTTCAAAAAGCCAAATACAATTAAAAATTCCTTAATCCATAAATTAAGAAACTGAATTATTATTTTATTCCAATTAATCACAAAAATATCATAGTAAGAAAAATAACAAAAATAAATAGTTAATTTGCAACGTGACTAAGGGACTTCAACCAATCAGAATCCTCACAACTAAAATGTCTCATATAGACACAGAAAACCGTAGTACAAAGAAAGTTTTCATGTATTAATACGCGGTAACTTCAATGCTAAATACAAACGGGTTAACTATAATAACTATGTAGCAGTGTCTAAAACGGGTCTGCTACATAAGAACCGCAGTTTTGTCTGTGAAGCCCGCGTATTAACCTCAGTTAATATTGCTCGTTTGTTTACGCAAAACAGCAAATATTCTAAATCCAAAACTTAAAGAACTTTATCGTTTCGGCTACATTTTCGAAAATATTCGTTAACCTTTATTTCAGCCGTTTCTGAACTTCGTGAAATTTTATAAAGTGTTTGATCAAAGTGATTTAGTCTCTCAGAACAAATGGACAATAGGCAGCAAAAGAACAGTCACTTTCCGTCATGACACCAGTGCACTTAGGAACTCTATCCAATTTTATCTCTGTGTTTAAGTTTTGAGACAAAGTGATTCTGAGTGGTACAAGTGTGTCTTACGAACAGTTTCTCCAGTTATAAAGGTTGGCAAGACTTCGCCCAGATAAGCTGGTACCCTATGAAATGTATTTATCATGTTTTCTGTAACCCTATGTTTGAGTCCTTTGTATTGTGGTTGTTAAAGCGGGCATTAAACCTGTCCCGAGGTAAGAAAATGTATCTTATGGGACATGTTACCTCTTACTCTTCTACTATAACTACGCCGTTGAAAGAAGTGCTCTTCGGGTGGACATCACCTTTCGCCCCTTTAGTTTTGTAGTTCGGCCGCCCCTGGAGAGCGTATACATAGGTTTGAGGACACCATTATTGTTTTATATTTTAATAGTATTTGTTTCTTTTCATAGTAGTTGTTCCTTCCCATGACCGACAGTTCAGTGCTCCAATATTCAACAACGTGATAAGGCATGCCTGTAGAAAGCTGCATTCCCCGTTAATTATGATTTCTTTGTTGCTTCTGACAATGCTCTGTGGCAAATTGAAGATTCGAGCTGCTCACCTGCCAACTGCACAAATGCATCATTCATCCAGTGTGCTTACTGTCGTGTGTATTTATGCTTACACGATTGGTTCAGCAAGTCTCATAAGCATGTATAATTACCGTTATGGACAGCTACAATTAGCACTACACACAAACTAGGCCCCACAGAACTTTACATTTTGTTCAATATTAGTAAAGTGCCTGACATTTAACATGTAATACAAACAGGCAAACTAACTACACCAGTGCATTTCTGCAAATATATTACATGAATTTGATGTATCACTTGCACCTATTTCCACCTGAAAAAATAACTTGAATCCAATATGGCAAATCCAAGATGGCGGACGGTGTGTGTAACATGTGTCAGAGAAACAGTACTTGGTCCAAATTGTTTTGCATATGCCTACATTCATGTCCGTTCTATCTAAAGATAATAAAAGCCATTTTGTAAACTTTAGTAAACTTTATTTTTATATGAGCCAGTCTAGTAACTTTGGACTTCGGCCCGTCACGATTCGCCGTTAGCTGTTAAGTTTTAAAATTCACAGCCATGACCCTACCGGGACTCGAACCCGGGACCTTTGAGCCGCTGGCCTACCGCCGCAGACCACTCGGCCACCCGGCCGGCAAAAGCCATTTTGTGTCCGAGCGTAATAGTAGTTTACGATAGGATTCCGGATATATGAAGGCTCATAAATATGTAAATTACCGGTATCTACCTCTAAAATTAGTACAATACACGTTGGGCCGCGGAGAACTTTGCATTTTAATAAATTTTAAACAAATCCCGGCGAGACACTAGGCGAATGTACCTTGTGAGACCACCCCGTCTAAAAAGTGAAGGGGGTACATTCTTACTTAAAAAAAAAGGAAAATTGAGATGATCAAATCGAGTACAATCTATAAAATGCTGATATTTGCAACTTCCGAAGCTGACCGGAAGTGACCTATCCAGATCCGAAGTTCATATTTTAATGGAACATGCTATGTTTTAAATCAGATTCTGATTATACGATCAAAATAAGAGAGACTATATCCGAAACATTTTTGTAGCAATTTCCTCTATTAACCGAAACGATCTTGAAAGTGTGGTCTCTGAGTGTCATCTTCTCAGTTCATCTTCTCAACATACTTTCAAGGTCATTTCAAGGAGGTCGATGGATGTAATTGGTGCAAAAATGTTTCCGACAATAGTTTCTTAATTTTTGACGTAGAATCAGACTCTAATTTAAAAAATCTATGTTCCATTAAAAACATTCAACTTCCAGTCAGAACATAACACTTCCGGTCAGCACCGGAATTTAATATATAGATTCATTCGATACCGCTCGATAGTGCGTACCCGATTTAATTATTTAAATTTCACCTGGTAAAGTCACAGGAAACTTAAAGTTAAAATGGTGTTAGATTCACTTCTTCAGGATTTAAAATACAATCCCTCTTAAATATTTTCATTGTTTACTACATATTAAAAGAGACTGCAAACATCTTACCAAAAACTGAGATTTGTGGCAATAAATACTCTGTCTTAAAGACGAAAAACACTTCGGAAAAGTTCCAACACGTGGACTTTCACACACATACACACACTATTAACTTTACTTCCGAGCGAATTTG
>JAGDQP010059031.1:0-12450 GCA_022664845.1 Lepisma saccharinum | reverse complement strand
TTGTTTCACTAAAACCACTAGTTACATTTGGAAAATGATTGTACACTTCACTGACTTCAGTTGAGGAAATCTTACCCTTTCCCCCTTCACATTCCTTTCTTTGTCAAACTTTGTTCCTTGAGGGCTGTACCATGGTTGAACGAGTGGTTCTCGTCATTTGTCTCTTATCGCTAGAGGTGGGGGTATCATCACAGGTGGTTGAGAGAACTTCCTTTTGAGCATGCAGTGTTACAACCTCTGCAGTTTTGTTTTGAACTATTTGTTCACTTTGCACTAATGTTTTTTCACTTTTTTGTAGCTCTTCAAGGGTGAAAGGTCTATTATTAATGTATAGTTTATTGTACTGAAGCCTCGCACGATCACCTCTTCCACGAGCATCCTTCATGTAGTTCAATAGATGTTTCCTTGTTTCACGCACATTCGCTGAGAAATCTTCTGAAATAACAACTCTAGTTCCTTTCGCACGAAAAGCATTTTTAAGAATTTCATTTTTCTTTTTGAAGGCAGAAAATTTCACAATTATCGGTGCATTTAATCCACGTCCGAGTCGATGCGCTCTTTCAATATGTTCAGAGTTTAAATCTACATTTAGTTGTTTTGTGACAAACTCTATTACTCGTTGTTCAGATTCTTCCCAAGATTCAACTGCATTACGATTTCCAATATTACTAAAAATTAGGTTGTTACGCCGTGATTGGTTTTCCAATTTATCTAAAAGCTCACAATTAGTAGCTAATTGTTTCTTCAGTTCCTCATTTTCCTTCTTAACCACACTAAGTTCGTTCACTACCACTTGAAGCTGAACACTCAAATTATTTGTTACACTAGAAATGTTTGTTATTTTCTTATCCATTTCTTCCAATTTTTTGTACAAGTCATCCAATGACGTAGGGCCTGGATTAACTTCCACTCCAGAGATCACTAACAGTGCTGCAATAATCACACCAAACGAAAACATTTTGAGCATTGAAGGGAAGAATTCAAAATTTCCACAAGGTTTGCAACACTTCACTTTCACTTTAGCCACAAACCTCCCTATACGAAATCTCCAAGTAACAACATCGACACCCATCACGTCACGGTTCACTGACTTCTGGAGAGATGCTAAAACACGTCTGCACTCAAGAAAGTATGTTAGAACTATATAAAGTAACTGCGTAAAATGACATGTTTCTCGGTAATTATACGCTCTCGGGTTTCTTTTTAACAACGAAGTAAGAAAAATGTTTTTAAAACTGGGTTCCAAAATATCAGTTTTCTCGAAAAGAAATTTAAGGAACAGCTTGAAGCATGAAATATGCTATTACATTTGTTTACGTGTATTGCTCACCCCGTGACCACATTAATATAAACCAATCCCAAAAATTTGTATAGAACTATTATTGAATTTTCGAAAGTTAAAATTTACCCGATAAGTTATTTGTAGATCAACCCACCACAATGTTGAAGGCTTGTTTTTTTCATATATATTTTGTATTAATGACATCACATATAAGACAAAAGATACGTCTCAATAGGATTTTTGAATCTGGCATGTTAAATGAGCTACGTATCACATACCATAATCTAGAATTTAATTACTTGTTGATGTGATACATAGGACTTCTCTGTTAAACCACAGACACATGTGTGAACCAAAGGTTGATATAATTACATGTGAAAGTTCCTACGTAATATCACAGGCAATGCGTCATGTACATTTATTGTGACCTTGCTGTTGGTGTTGGGACCATCTTTCTACCACAATCACCCACCAGCAAGGACAGAATTAGCACGTATACATGATGAACCTCCACGCATTTGTAATTTATATGCAGACTCTCCTCCGACCTGAGACCAATTTATCAGCAACACAATATTACTATGTCAACCTTGCAACCAAGAGGTCTTCCTTCAGTTCCAAATTTCCTTTTCATCTTCGGCCTTCTGGCTGGTTTGTGTTCAATAAGATGATTATTTGATATTCTTCCCCACCCCCGATTTAATAACCCGGAATTTCAGAGCATAACTCATGACTCACAAAGTCAATTTGCCATGAACATTAAATAAAGCATCCAATATATACTCAATTTTGTTCCTGTGGATGAGTAATAACCCCAACTGCCTTGTAATCAAAGGACCCCGGGTTCGAATCCTGGTGGGGACACAAGTGGTTCGAAGATCACGCCGATGGAAGCCAATGGCAAACCATCTTGTTCAGGGACCTCCGCGTAAGGATCTGCTTTCGGACAGAACACTCATCATCATCATCATCACTACAAACGCAATACCTAATACATATAAACTACCCAACTCTCTCAAACACAATTCGTGGACCTTATCACAAAGCGTCGTATCTCAAAAAATGAGAAATCTTAAGTTATGACGCCAATAACCTTAGTTAGAATGGTCGGCCGCGTGGTTCGAACCCACTGCCGCTCCACAGTTTGCGCTAGATGTTACCGCTAGACCAGGGAGGTGGGTGAGTTTATACAACATGTATTGTCTTCACATAAAACAATGCATTGTTATAAAGCACAAACTCCCAAAAGAAAACACCACGAGGAGTTATTAATTTCTAAGATGGATGATCAGCAGTTTGCAACAAATAAGTTTCTAGAAGGAGACCTCTGGCAGACGCAAACGAAGCCTTTTGAAAATAACAATGCCTTGGTGTAATTAGTTGGTACTTTCTTGGGTCTTAGAGAAAATCGATAAATTATTACAAAAAGATAATTATAACACCAAGATTATAACACAAAATGTCCCACTCGGGAGGGCATATTCCATGACACAACATCACTTAACACTTAGTTGGTAACGCAAGCACGGGTACATACGGTGGAAGGGGTGGCAAAACAGTTTGTAGTCGGTACGTTGTAGAACCCTCCTATCAATACGACGAAGCAAAATTTGACCCGAATGACCCGGTGACGTTTCAGCTCTGGTTTGTAGTTGAACCAGAACTCTTAAGCACAGATTGAAAGACGAATCAGCATTTGAATAGCGTTTCCGATCATTCTATCTACAATTAATACAAACATAAGGAAACAACAAATATAAGCACGACAAAAGATTTTTTTTTTCGGAAGTGAAATGATTAAAAGAAACTGAGTCCTTAAAAGGTTTCAAACACATGAAATCAGCCACGTTAAAAGCTAAGGAGGATTGCGTTCGAGGCGGGTGGTACGTTCAAAGGAGATTACGAGAGAGAAAAATGGACAGTTTAGCGTCATTGGAAGGAGTTAGGGCTCGTCTTGTGTAGCGGAGCTTTTCCGACGACGGCCGAAAACAAGCAACAAGTGATGTGAAGCAACTTCTTTTTCGTTTTCTTATTCTCTCGGCAGACATCTCCCAATTTCGTGCATCATTTTATTAAAAAAAAAAATCTACCACAAATCTAATTAGAAACAAATTTGCACAAAATTCCATTTTAAGTAATCCTTAATTAGCACGGTCATTCACAAATGCTTGTAGCAGCACATATATAGAATTTATAAGCAGATTCGACCAGTTAATATGATATAGGGGAATAAGAGGCAGGACAGATATTTAACGTTTATTACAAACTTTCTCCAAAAGTCAGAATTTCAGTAGTAACTTCTTTCTTTCATTTTTATGCTACGCATATTTGTTTGCAACGAAAGAAGCTCTTATCACTTGCATAGGATTTTGATATCTGCACTTCTTGAAGCTTCAAAGAACATAGCATCACGATTGAAGAATGTTGTGTAAAGCTAGTTGACTGTACGTCAATATTACATTAGTGTAAACAGTACTATTGGCTGGTTTCACACAGTTCTACAACATCCACTCCAACCAAGAGAACCATGCACATACTAAATCAGAAGAGCGTAATTATTCATTCATTTTTCGATGAGAAAATGTTTTTCATCGAAAATTATTGAATTTCAATCGAAAAAAATAATTTAAAAAATTTTTAAAGAATACTTTTCTTAAACCATTCGTACTAAAAAGTAAAAAATAATTTTATGTATGACTCAGAAGAAAAGCATAATGCACGGTAACTTTATAAATTCTCATATACGGTAACTATAAATTCTTGAATTGGCGTGCCCCATGCTTTTCTTTATAGTCATGCATAACAAAATTATGTTTTACTTTTAGTACGAATGGTTTAAGAAAACTATGCCTTTAAAAAGTTTTTGTTTCAAGCTATTTCGGTGTTCGTGTGATCCAAATCCTAAAGCGTTCTGCAACCAGTCAAACTACATTTCGTTGCAGGCTAGTATTTATTTTAGGATAACCAAGTCCATATTAAAAATAAATATTAAAATAATATACTTTATAAATATATTAAATATATGAAAGTAACAATGGAATATTGTATTGTCACCTGGCTAACGTTGCTGTGCAAAATTTCATCACTGTATGACGTCGAAAAATGAGTTAAATTAACGTAGTTTGAGGGCACCACGAACCATTGTGAACTAAAGAAAAGAATGTAAAAAGAGGTTTCTAACTAAACGACATCGCTTTGAATAGAAAATGTTATGTCTTTTTACATGAGATTCTGATTGATGCTTTTGGGATGTAGTTCAGTTTTCAATACAAAGAAGCTACAGTTTTCATTCATATGTGGTACGAATTCTTAATTATTATTGTAAAGAGTGATAAGTCAATAGCTAATAGAAATTTACAACACTCAGATAACTCTGAAAATTTTCTAGGTATGATTGTTATTCTAGATATGTTCTAGACATCGTTATTGCTAAAGAATGTACACTAATTATCCTAATTTGTAGGGGGGGGGGGAGAAATCCCTGACACCTCGTTGGGTTCTCTCTGGTACATCATTTATACCTTTCCTTGTACATTTATGTCCAGCACTCCAAAAGGTGAGGACCGACCAGGTAGCTGTGTGATCTGAGGCGTTAGGCCAGCGACTCGAAGGTTGCGGGTTCGAATCCCGCCAGGGGGATGGATGTTTGCGGTTTTTAACTAGCACGTGATGTATAATCGTGACGGACCGAAGTCAAAAGTAACTAGAATAGCCGATACAACATAAAAATGTTATCCAATAGGTGAGTGTATGCTTAAGAATTAATCTCCCAACTCCAATCTCTTCCGGCGGCAAATAACAACCTACTAATAGTAAGGTTTGTGAAACCATGTTTCTTCCTCGCTTCATTCACAACTGTATTACCCGATGGTACATTCTGTTTTTTAAAAAAATCGATATGATAAGAAATAATGTCTGTTTTAACTAATATCTCTAGCGTAATTAGTAGATTTAACTCTAATATTTATAAGTACATTTCTTGGCAGCCCACGCAACGTAAAGGTGTACCAACCAAACCACATTCACTTTCACCGTCCACTGACTTCCCTTTCTCTGTTGTATTATTAGACTAATGACCGTACGATGACTTAAAGGAGAGAGTGAGCGCATGAGAAACGAGAGAATTAACTGCGCTTAGAGGTAGAAGAACTGCCGCACTCTAACTATAACCTTGGCACTTTATTTCACCAGTGAAAGTACAGTAAGTTACCACAATGTATGTAGGTCGAGGTCTTGTTCACGCTGGAAGCGTGCATTGCGGAAAAAGAAAACGACGTGGTGTATAATACAAAGATCCATTAGTTACTACTCCTGCAGAGAAGACAACATATTGTTAAAACATAATGAAACAATATGAGAATTCTCACGTCGTGATGAGGTAACTTACGAAGAAGAACCTAGCCTTATTTCTTCTGGTTATAACAGCAGAAACTTTTACCGTGAGTCTGAAAACGAAAAATAATTAAGGACGACCAAACACCATTACAATATTGCTTTTCTCTGGTTCAATAATATATCATTCAATCACAACACATTATTACTGATTATAATTTATTAATGTCCTTCCTTTAGCATGTACAATATCCACGAAAAAGGAGATACGCATACCAGGGCATCTACGGCAAGTACCATTCCGGTGTTTGCCTCGTGGAAGGAGAAAGCTAGAAAAGCTCAGAAGGACCAACGACATCAGAATTTGAACACACGCCACATCTTAACAGCCTAACCACATATAGCAATGTTTACAACTAGATAATGGGCGATATTATTATTATTATAGGCATTATCATTGCCTATAGGTGCGGCGTGGGCAATCACGCTATTCATACTTTAATAAAGATTATGATAATGGTTATTATTATTATATGTTTTTTTTATCCCCCTATATCAAACGATGGTACATGCTTATTTGTACGTTGAATGAAGATGGTACATTGCTATCTTTTACCCGCTCCGATTTACGGTATAGAAATGTATTACTTATTTATTTACTTATTGAACAAGTTCCAAATACAGCAACTCAAATCGTAAACCTTTGGCTTAGCATTTGGAAGCTCCCGGAATCGATACTAGCAACAGCACATCCTAACTGACGTTTCCCAGGTTTTTTCCTCAGTTACACCTGGTAAAAGCTAGGATGATATTTACAAACTAGGATGTTATTAATTAATTCAAATTTAATTTCAAAATACAGCTCAAAGAATATTTGACATTGCAGACAATAATAGTAACAACAAAGGGGAAGATACGAGAGGAACTCGACCCTGGTTTTATTCAAGGTACCATCCCAACATTTTCCTGATGGAACCGAGTGAAACCAGGGATAACCTCAGTCGTGATAGGCGGTCGCTGAGTGTGCATCTAAAACCTTTCCGAAATGCGAGCGAGGCCAATGCTCTACCAACTGAGCCATTGTCTCTGATTCACATTAGCTTGCTAGCCCACACTATAAAGAATTCTAATTCAACTCAGGAGCAGGGAAAACAACCTCTGATATCCTACTCTTTCTTTGTTCATCACGCTTCTGCTATCTTTGAAATAATGATTCCGTAAACTTCACATGTTTCTGGCCTCCAGAGCTTTGTACTATAAAAGTAAACACAAGAGACGGAGAAAGGAGAAACATAATTATAATCTTTTTTATTCTTCTTCTCCTGAACTAACTGAACCACATCAATCGCCCTAAAAGCAATGATGTGTAACTTAGTCTAATTTCCCTGGGTTTCCTCAACATTCTTTTTCTAATAGCAGTGTTATTTCATACCAAATTCTAGTCTAACATTCAACATTTCACACAAGCATATAATTTAGAAGCTGGTTAATAGTCTGTCTAATACATAATATCTTTTTCATAACTTTCCTTCATGCTACAAGCAATGAAATAACTTTTTAAAACTTTACAAAAATAAGCGAACAAGTCATCCAGTTTTAAATAACGGACAAGTAATAACATTTTTTTAATAAATATAACATTCTTATATGCTGCGCGACGATAAGGCAGGCTATTTACGTAAAGTCTGTTTGTTCATTCTGCGCCGACTTCAAGAAGGTTACTCAGTAATAGTGATGTAATAACTTCAGGATTGTGTACAGACACTCTTGGGATAGAATAATGTCCCAAAAGTGTCTGCACACACTGTAAAAATAGGAGACACAACGTTCATCCAAAAAATGGAGGCAGCTGAGCTCCAGCTGCCTCCACTTTTTGGATCAACCTGCATTCAGCCAGTTTTCGGTTGAACGTTTTACTTTCCGTACAATTTCAAAATGCGTGTATACATTACATATATATATGAGTGTTCCAACGTATTTCATTCAATCCGAACATTTTTTTTAAAAGTAGAAAAGAATAAAAGAGAATATTCCATTAAAATTAAAAAAATAGCTGAAGCGGTTGGGTTTCGATCCAGGGTCCACAAGCACACTGGTCAGACGCTCTAACCATTTCGCTACGAAAACAGTTGGTAACTCTGGCCTTCCGAGCGAGCTATGGTTGTACTGTGAAGGAGGTTAATTATTAACACGTTTTTGATTTTACTACGAGGAATGTCTCGTGAAAAAAAAGAAGGGATGCTTTTGCTACAGTGTAAAGATTTATACCCAACTTAATTTCTCGGGCCACCAGTAAACTGTTTGCTGTTCACAGTGTAAAGATAATACAAACACTCAAAACAGCGGGACGTTGTGACAAGCAAGTAACGTTACTCCTGTTACTGGATTATAGAATATCCAACTAAGGTTTAAACTTCATCCACAAAAGTACGTAACCTCAAAATTTCCTGTTTTGCTTACACTTCGATTAGAAAATGACCGAGTTTTAAGTGTAAAATAAGTTGAACGTTCACGGACAAATAAGCCAGTTTCAACTAATTTTCAACTAAGTTTCAACTGGCCACTTTGGCCAGTTTCAACTAATTTTCAGGTAACGTTAAGATTTTACAAAGAAAGTGTTTAACTTTAAAATTAAGTTAATTTTACCAATCTTTCCACTAAAAGGCTTACACTGTATCCACGTTTAAGAGTAAATACAACAAAACGCTAATTTTCTACTTTTATTTCTCGATAAAGCGGAATAACTTTCATCCATTTCGTGTTTCCAATTTTTGAAGTACGAAACCAACTATATGATCCGTGAAAGTTAAATTTTGTTTACCTGCACTGAATTGGGAATAATTGACGTAAAACAAAGAAGGCAGGAAAGCCCACTTGAATTGAGCCTTAAGGAGGAGGGACTGGAAGTCTTACCTCCGAGTGGGATAAATGTATTAACAGTTTTAGAGATTAATTTTTGAGGTCGTCATAAATGTTCAATGACAATTTTTAGCATTTGACCCGTTTTCAGTTGACTATATCTCGCGAATGCTATGCGTTTTCTTTCATACATATTATCTTTTCTATCTTCTAGAAACTTGAACAAAGTTTCTGTGCTTGGTATAAATTCTCTTCTTTGGCCTAACTTTTATTATAATTATAATTATAATTATAAAAAAGGAAAAAAGTTTTTTAAGGAGAACTCAAAATAACGCAATATTATAGGAAAGAAAACACCGACAACCAACAAATTGTAAATGCACGTCTGGGAAATAGACGTGAACAAACAGGGAATATTTTTTAAAGTTATTTTAATCCTGAACGACCACTTTCGCTGTTGCTAGGATACTTGTGTGCCCCGAAGTGAAATGAAGCATATGACGATTAGTTCCCACGGAGATTATGGCAGCTTCTACTACCAGCACCACTTCATATATAAAAGCAAACAACTCATTTTTTAAAGAAAGCGAGTGGTTTGATACTTGTAAATCGTCCTTTCATTATGACCGCCATTAATTCCAACAAAAATTGCCTCCATGTTGACCTCTTGAAGCAAATCTCAGTCACACACACAAAAAAGGTAATTATGAAAAAAGGGCGCGGTTACTAAATGACACAATAATGAGAACTCGCTTCAATAATTCGTCTACAATTAAGGATTGTAAATCTGGGTTACTTTTCCCACGACTCATGCACTGTTTTCATTTCATGCCTTTTCACCTACGTACATTCACTATGGACGAAACAATTCTATCATAATGATTATGATTGTCCACTTCAGAAGCTAAGAGATACAACTTACAAGTGATACTGACGAATTAAAAATAAGTTCGAGGTATTTTTTTATATATAACTCGAAATATATGTGACACGAAATTGTTATATTTTGTATATGGGCACTATGCAAAATATGACAGTTTTGTGTCACATCTATTTTGGGTTATATAATAAAATATTACCTCGAACTTCTTTTTTATATCTCAATGTACGTTGTAATTCTTTTTGGCTTCAGGAATCCTCAATTATTATTAGCAATGTTTTTGAAACGAGAATCCGTTTGTATAAGAATTCAATATAGGCAAGTGTTTAGCTGTCAAACTTGTACAAATTCATTTATGTAGATGATGTGTATATCTAATTTACAACAGTGTATTGTGCCGTTCCGAGTTCTGTAGACCTCTGAGAGGGGTCTTGGCTAGCGCGTAGTGTGAAGTGGGAGTGCACAAGCAATGAGCGAGAACTCGCTCTTCTACTACCTACCTCCCATTGGCTATTAGAAGTGTCTTCCCATCCATGATCACGCTACGACTCCTCCCTCGCGGCTACAGAACTCAGAACTAGACAATACATATGTTTCTCAGAACTGACGGATTACTAATAACAGTGAATTTGTTTTTCAAACCATATTTTAGTATCGTTATTATTATTTTACACAGAAACTAACCGCAGATATTCTTCGTTTCGAACTATACGAGCGATATAAACAACCAAACCAAATTAATTTCGTTCCCATGTTGGTCTTACAAGTTAGTGGGATTTTAACTACGAACGAGGCAAAGTTTTTCTGAAACGAGGTTAGGATCGAAACCCCTACGAAATGTCTAATTTTAATATCGGAAGTTTCCTGAAAACTACCTTTGAACTGATTAAACTTACCTTTAAACAATATGTAAAATTTCACGAATTTGCCTTTGGTAAATTTTTGATATTGAAATTTGGTTAAAAGAAATTCAGAATGTGAAACAAAACCACACTAAGTAATGGAAAAATACAATATTTAAGGGAAGTTTGCAACAAAATACAAAGCTTTAAAAGAAACCGAAAATTGAGGAAAGGACAAAGTCTGACAGATCAGCGAACAACAATGGAAATTTGACAGAGGATCGACAACAGAATACGAAATAATATTTAAAACGATGAAAAGCGAACCGTATAGAAAAGAACTGAATATATATATATATAAATCACAGCCATATTCAATCCACTAGTGGATGAGGCCTCTCCCCGAAGGGAGGAGTTGGTCTACTGCTCCCACGCTGACCAGACGGGTTGGGAGAGGAGAGCCGAAGCTCTCACTGTGATCGCCACTGTCTTTTATTCACAGCAGCTCCCCAATTGTCCTCACGATGCTGGGTCAACATCGTGAGCCCCCATCGGGAATCGAACCCGGGACCGCTCGCATTGAAGTCGAGCGCACTACCGACTAGGCTACGCAGGAGCTCATATATATATATATATATTTCAATGTCCATCTCAGGTTATCGCATGCTTTGTATGTTGAATGTTGTCCAAGACACCGTATGTACCGGTCTCTTCTGAAACGAGACTACTTCGTTAGT
This sequence comes from Lepisma saccharinum, assembly GCA_022664845.1. Lineage (NCBI taxonomy): Eukaryota > Metazoa > Arthropoda > Insecta > Zygentoma > Lepismatidae > Lepisma > Lepisma saccharinum. The sequence goes on along the minus strand of JAGDQP010059031.1, from coordinate 1,518 downwards.
GGCTGAAACGCTATAAGCACGCAAATTTAGAAAAGATCTTACAGGTATATCCTGAAAATCGTGTTCATGATGGTGCTTCTAAAATGTTTTACATGAGTGTGAGAAGCAAAATGCAATTTGTATGAAATCAACTATAAACTTTTACGAATAATCAAATATGAAATTATCCAGACATTGACAGCTCTAATATTGGTACACTTTCCTTTTCTCGAATTTAATTTCCGAGTAATATTCACTCAGCATGGTTTTGCCTAAAAACAGTTCATTGTATTATGAAACCCTTTACAAGGAAGCCAAGGAAGTGTATGTAAGGATCTACACTATATTTGAAATCTCTATTTTTTTGTGAATTATATAGTCAGCATCCCCGTCACGTAGCTTTTATCTTATTTGCGGGAAGACAAAGCTCACAATAATCGAAATCTTCAGCTGTTTCTTCTGAAGCTGAACGGATTTTCTTCTCGTATCTTCAATGCGCTTGACTGCATTGAAAAATGCCGTAAGCGACCAAGTAAGCGAAGCACCTAGTCATTGGGAGGAAGGAGGACTTTTTATCTCTACAAGACAAAACTCGCAACACTGCAGAGTATGCATTTAACATGACAACATTCCAGGCCTACCGAATGATACTGCGCAATTTATTTGGGAGTCACGACGTATCTTAAGACAGTGTATCTTTTGCATTGTCAAGTTTCAGGAGAGAACCTAATCCGTTACAATTGTCATTGGAATGCTATTATCACTACGCGCAGATCCTTGCGAATTCAACCAAGCGAATGCTTAAGAAAAAGTTTATAGTTTATCTTGACACTGCAAGTACTAGAATTTACTACGTGTAAATGTGGCAGTTGTTTCTTTACTTAAATATTCCGACTTAGCTTTCTGCATAGATTATGTTCTATTTTGAGTCAAGAGAAAAAAAGATAGAGAAGATTGCGGTACAAATGTACTTGCTGTAGTATAAATGCATGGTGTTAATAAATCATGTTGATTTGCGCATAGCAGTGAATTTAATCAGAATCTATTATTCATTTCATATACCACTGGTCAGAGCCGAAACGGGTCACCGGGTCAAGTTTTTAGACCAGGTTACCGAATCTATGCTTGGTACCCGGCCTGACCCGCTTTTGACCCGGTGGGCAGCGTATAATTTTTATAATTATCTCCTTGCGTTTGAACAATGATTCTTTCAGGGCTTTCTGGGACCGGAAGATGAAAAATATGAGGTCGAAAATTCTTTGTTCATGTTTCCCAGACCGGGTTACTTATGTTCGGATCAGGATGGGTCACCAAAAGTGACCCGGTTTCAGCTCTGTCAATGGTCATCAACAGAAATCATAATGTATTCATTTTACAGTAATACAATGAAACAAACCACTAAACATGTTTTTGTTTCTCATTTCGATCGTGAATAAGATATGTCTGTATGTTCAACACTTCTCTCATACAAGTTTACATATATCCAATACACGTACGTATGTATGACTCACATCCGTAAGGAAGCTTATACTAACAGCA